>JACDJE010000343.1:1459455-1523543 GCA_016647715.1 Pavo muticus | reverse complement strand
TGAGGGTGGGAGGGGGTGAGGAGGAGAGGGATTTCCTTTTTCCTTTTTAAATTAGTGTCCAGATACTTTGGTGATGGGCACCTTATGCAATGAATATTAATCTTGAAATATATACATATATATCATTCAATTTACATAACAATATATTGTTTAGTTCAAAATGAAAATATCTTTATATGCATTCATTTTTAAAGGGTTTATTTTATTTATTTATATATTTATTACTGCTATGGTAGAAGTTGTAAAAAATTTGTATTATTCTCTGTATGATGGGATAAGTTTAACAAATGATATAGGAAGTCAAAGAAGTTGTAAGAACAACTAACTTTTATGGTAGTCATTTAAGCTGCGCAGTGAAAAATGGTACACAATGTGAATCATACACCCAGCAAGCAGGTGCAGGCTAGTTCTGATCCAAAACTTTAACCCTGCTGGTGCTTCTCTAAACCAGAGTTAATAAACCTTGCTGAAAGACAGCAATGTTAGCCCCTATTGCAGTGTTACTGCGGAAAGGGCTGTCATGTCACTGCCCCCCAGTTACTTATTGCCACCTCTCAGCTGGATATTATCACCTCACATAACAATCAGCCAGTTTCAGTGTAAAGCATCCAGTTTCATGTAAAGTCTGTGAAATTAGTTTCCCACTTGCTCATTGAAAGAATGGCCTTAGAAATTTAAGTTGTAGGGAAAAACCTTGAGAGAGAAAAAATAAATAGTACTTCAATATTTAGGAATGAAAAAAACTGCTTTATCCTATCCTTCTGTTGGTTAAAAAAATAAAATAAAATAAAATAAAATAAAATAAAATAAAATAAAATAAAAAAGCAAAGTGCCCAGTAAATCTGGTCCCGTTACTCACTACTGATAAATGATTTTACTTCCTGTAAATTTTTATTTACGTAATTTACATATGAATTCACATGAACTTTGCTATAAATGTTTGCTCTTATACTAACAGAAAGTGAAACCAAATGAATTTACAGTATGATATAAACGCAGAACAAGAGTGTATTATCACTTGTAGATGAAATTTAAAATATCGTCTCTGGACAAGTTATGCTTCTGAAAATCCATATGTCAAAGCAGTGGTATTAATCTGGAAGGACTGAACAAGAGGGAAAAATGCTTTGACCCTTTTTATAGATTTTTCAGAGCTCTGGTGTGGTTTTTGATTCTGCTCCTGCAACTTTGTACTTTTACTAACATTTTAATCAAGAATGGGATGGAACAATTATTTATTTATGATCAATATCCAGTACAATCCAGAGAATTGATGGCATGACACAGAAAGCTCTGGATCCCCTTGTGCCTTTTATTAATATTACACCTGCTACTTTGTTCTTACTGATGTACTAACTGATCTGCCAAGCACTGTCTCACTGTTGTCATTGTTAGTCTTATGACTGCTTTTATTAAAAATTCAGTCTTGTTCCCCTCTCACTGAGGCTTTTGCTTTATTTTATTTGGACATAATAATTACAACCCCAATATGTTAACTGATGAAGTGTTTTGTTTTGTTTTGTTTTGTTCTGGAAAGGAGGCAAAGTCAGGAGGAGGATCAAAAGAAGTATGGAAGGTTTGGTTGGAGTAAGTTCAGTGTGGATATATGAGGGATGCTTTTGGGATAGGCATAATACTTTTCACCTTTTTATGTTCTCTCTTCCTACTCGAACTTTTAAACTCCTTTTGCCCTCTTATGCTTATTTTAGAAACTCCTTCCTTGTCTACTTAAGTCAACGGGGAACTACTTCTATCTGATGAGAAGGTGGGAAAAGTGATGGAGTATCAGCAGGGATATGCATAGGGTTCTATATCATCTGTTATTTTAAACAAAACATTTGAGCTCAGAAAAGGAAAATCTGATTAGGAAATTGATAACCTTATCAATAGTACATAATTCAACATTTTTGTGTTATGACTAAGAAAACTGTTTCAAAAATATATCCAGGAATACATTTGTATGATTAGACTTCTGCCTGTTACACATCTATGATACGGTATTTTCTGCTCTTACTCAGACATGTAATATTCACGAGCTGTTACAGAGCTTTCAACTCCTCCTTGGTGTGTTCTTTATATTATGACAAATGAGGAAAAGTTCTTGATTTCAATTAACAAGGATATGTACATATCTTATTCTCTGGAGGTGTTCTCTCTTGTCAGTTGTACACGTGCTTTTCCACTGAATAATGTCCTTGGAAAAGCTGACAGAAACTACTTCTGCGAATATCTCTATGACCATGAAAACTTTAAAGGCCTTTCTTCATATTTCTGTCAAATGGAAAGAAACAAACTGTTAGGCATGGATTCAGCAGCCCAGGAATGGTGAGCTCACTATAATTTATGTCCATGGATCTCACCATTAGTGAAGTGTAGCGTGTAATATCAGTAGGCAGAAACACAGATATGCAACATAGATATGTACATATGTGTGCATGGCTAGTAGCACAGATCAACACAGTCAGGCACATTCAGCACTCAACTGAACATGGACAGCACCAACAGCCTCATTCTGCTCCCTTCTTCAGCTGAGCAGAAGTGCAGCTACTGAGAACTTAAATATATATTCACATGCAAAGTTCACTGCAAGCACTCCTTATCTTTGGGAATGGCAAACACACAGGCCTTGCCCTGGAGAATCGTAGACCTTGAGCTTTCACCAGTAGGTGGCCAGGACTTCTTCTGGCCCTTCTCTTCCAGAAGAAGTCTCTGAGCCAGCTTCTCAATGGGTCTTGCTCTTGAAGATGCCCTTGAGTTACAGCCCACTTCATCTACTGAACAGTTAATCTAGCTTGTTCATCCCTACCTGTATTTGCTCTGTCTGGAAAAGAGTTTACTTTCTTCATAGCAGCTCCTATGGTGTTGCACTTTCCATTGGTGGCTACAACAATTTTGATAAAGCACAGTGTTTTGTCTGTTGCTGAACCATGATTGCACAGCATCTAGATTTTCTTTCCTCTCCTCCACCAAAAGCTGATAGGCTGGAGGTGGATTAAAGGGTGACAGGGGGCAAACCAGGACAGCTGACCTAAACTGACCAATAGATTATTCCCTACTAAATTACAACATTATTCAGAAACAAAAAACTCAAGGAAAGATGGAGGAAGGGCGGAAGTTTCTGGTTATGATGCATGACTTTGGTCGAGGCTCAGCTGAACATGAGCAAGCAATGTGCCCATGTGGACAAGAAGGCCAATGGCATCCTGGCTTGCATCAGGAACAGTGTTGCCAGAAGGAGCAGGGAAGTGATTATCTCTACGTACTTAACCCCAGTGAGGCCGCACCTCGAGTGCTGTGTTCAGTTTCGGGCGTCTCACTAAACGAAAGACATCAAGGCCCTGGAGAGTGTTCAGAGAAGGGCAATGTAGCTGGTGAGGGGTCTCGAACACAAGTCTTACGAGAAGCAGCTGAGGGAGCTGGGATTGCTTAGCCTGGAGAAGAGGAGGCTCAGGGTTAACCTTATCGCTCTCTACAACTACCAGAAGTGAGGTTATGGTGAGGTGGGGGTGAGCTTCTTCTCCCATGTAACTAGTTACAGGACTAGAGGGAATGGCCTCAAGTTGTGCCAGGGGAGATTCAGGTTGGATGTTAGGAAATAGTTCTTCTCCAAGAGAGTGGTCACACTCTGAAATGGGCTGCCCAGGGATGTGTGAAGTCACCATCCCTGGAGGTGTTCAAGAAACATTTAGATGTTGTACTGAGGGACATGGTTTAGTGGGAAATATTGGTGATACGTGGACGGTTGGACAGGATGATCTCTATGATTCTATGATTCTATGACTTCCCAAGTAACCATTAGGTGAGTTGAGATGCTGCTCTTCTGAATGTGCCTAAACATCTGCGTTCTGATAGGAAGTAGTGAATGAATTTCTTTTTCTGTTTTGCTTTCCCTATTAGACTCTTAGTACCTCAGACCACATGTCCTCTCAACTTCCTTCCATTTTAACCTCATCCTTGGGGAGAGGAGAGAGAGACAGAGAAAGTGTTTGGCTGCTGGCAAGGGTCATCACACCACAGTGGTAGTCACATAGTCCCCTGTACACCCACTTTCAATCTTTTTGCTGCATCATGGTCTCATGGGCCCCTGTGACCCATCATTTAACTCTAGCTTCTATCACTCAGAACCACATACTTTCATACACCAAATAGACGCAGAAATGAATTTTAATAAGGGGATAGAACAGACTGCACTGATCATGTGCAGATATTTAACAAGCAACAAATTTTATGTGTGAAAAATCTTTTCTGTTCCCTCCATCCCTCTTTTTTCCCATGATTGTTCCTGCCCTGATCTCTGTCTTTGGTTTCTTATGTAAACATCTCATATTAATCCCTAAATGCTTTTCCCCTGCACCCCATAATTTGTCCCATAAATCTAGTCAGTGACCCCCTTCAGTTCAGAAAATGCTTTGGCATTCACTCATCTTGCACCTCGGGACAATGGGGCTGATATTTTCCTGAGAAATCTGTGAGAGAAGCTCAGACAGGGTGCCCCTTCCACTGAGTCCTTACATTACATTCACACCGCCTGCCATACTGCCCTTGTACTCTGTAGAGATGGGCTCTTTGGTAGGCTGATGGTACCTGTGATGGGCCTAGGAATAGTCAGAGCAGAGTATTATTTGGGCCCCCATCTTCCCATTATCTACCTCTGCTTGTTTATGGGTGTGAAGACAAGTTTTTACCACATAATCTAATGCAATCCAATTGCAAGTAATGAACTAGGTCTTATGAGGAATTTTTTTATTATTATTATTTCCCTAGGGCACACTTTCTATTATAATGCAGTTAAGAAAGATGAGTTTCAAGGGTCTTTATCAACATAAAATCAGAAAAAGGACTATTTGATTAAGTAACACAGGCCCTGTCCAAAGCACCGTCATAGTGAACTGTAGACTACTGCCAATCCTCTTAACTAAATATGATCAATTGGAAAGGGACAATGTTTCTCAGTCTCCACTGAAATACATTTCCATGTGAATTACTGTTCAATTAATTAACCTGTCACTCACTATTTACCTTTAGGACAAAAATTCTGTATGTATTATTATTGTTGTTGTTAGTAGTAGTAGTAGTAGTACTTTGCACTGAAATGGCTCACACCGCATAATGTGTAGTGTTATTATATTCTTTATACACAGTTATGCAATCCATGTTCTGCAGACTTGCATAATACTACTGACTTGTACTAGTACAGAGGATGTAATTTGTAACGCCATTTTTTAGGACATTCTTGCTAGAGGTGTAGGAAAGTATGTTCTCTGAGATATTTTGATTTACTTTTGGACAACACAGAGACATCGACTTAAGGAATGAGGTGAAAGGCAGATTTAGGTTACACACACAGGAACAGAAATCTCTCCTACTTGTTGGAACACTGAAGCAGGCAGCCAGATCATCTGGAGTCACTATCCAATCCCCATCACTGGAAGTATTTGAAAACAGATTGATAAAAGCAACAGTACAGAACAACATTGGCACAGTTACTACTGACTTTGGGCAGAAATAAGCTAGTCAACCAGTCAAGTGCTATTCTCATCCTTTTTCATTAGAAAATTAAATCTCTATCATTCTCACAGTTGTATCCCCATTTTACCAAGCAGTGAATGACAAAGAAATTGGAGACTGACTCCTCGCATTTTCATAAAGGAAAAAATACTGGAGTATGGATAAATTTTGAACTTTATTTCCATGTATGCCAATCATAATTATAGCAAGCTGACAAACATGCCAGACTGGTCCAACAATTTGCCTCAGAAATTTTAGTCTGCAACCGAGTGTACAAAATAAATCGAGCTTCACCACATGAACTTAGAGACTGAGATAAAACTGGAAGATATATTTATCTTCAATGCATATATATTTTCCTCTCTTTGTAGAATGCTTCTCTAAAGAACCAAGAGATCACAGTTTTTTTGCTATCATCGTCTGGTGACACTTGCCACCTAAGAGAAGAACCAAAAATGAAGGCATCTACTCCCATGTTGAATATTTCTGTTGGAAGATTTCCTCATGGTTGACCTGGTCAGTTTCAAGTTACAGGTTATACCTTCGTGGAAATGCCTCTATCTGTGTTGGTTTTGAAAGTAAATGAAAAGATAATAATATTTATAGGGTTATTTATTAATGTTATTTGTGCAGAGAAGACTTAACAAGTGTTAAATAGAAACAAAAAGGTAGAAGCATCTAAATATTAATAAATATATTAACAGTGAAGTCTTTTTTCTTCCAGGAATAGAAACAGAATTGTATCACTAGACTAAATATAGTTTCACTGAGGGAGGTTTAGTATAACAAGGACTGCAGCTGAGTATGGAGCTGCCATGCTGCTGTTGTGAATAGTGTGAAATCATTTCTTTTTGGCTGATATTTTCCACCTCTATGCAAGTGAACAATATCACCCTGAGAAAAGCTCTGTTTCGCAGTGGATGAACTATTCTTGGGAACCATAATAATATTATATCTTGGTGAAACTTGCAGGTATCCCTTTGTAGGATCAGTTTCTGAATCCTTAAGAAAGGAAAGGCAGAGGGTGACAGGTTTTGGTAGCAAAGCACATAATATCTACAGAGGAAGGAACTTTAACTAGAGCTATTCCCAACATTTTTCAGCTAGGTGTGTTTGGGCTGAGTTTTGACAGGTGTTTCTTAGGCACTGGATATAGAGCGTAAATGTACAATTTAAGGCTGGTGATTGCACTCCAAGGGAGAATTTTGGATGTCTGCCACTAGTCCACTAATATCTAGAGATTTTGCTGAACTTTGGCTTCTGCAACAAGGAGTATGCACTGTATAAATATATATATATACTATATGCTATATAAATGATAAAACACATGCTGCTACTACTGCTAACATATATGGTATGTATAGTATATGTACTATAAAAATATTTCTATTCCATAAAACGACCCCTATATTTAATTTACAGTATTGTATACTATGTAAAATATAGCATATAGTGTATAATATGTAACATGTAGTACATAATATAAATGAAATTAAATATGTATGTAGAATGCTGGAGTCGCATCAGTTAACAAGAGCATTCTCTCCTTTTCCCTTCTCTGTTTTGTGGCTCCTTCTAATGTCTTTGAAAAATTCCCTACATTTCGTCAGAACACAATAACTGATTAAGTAAAAAAAAAAAAAAAAAAAAATACTTTGTGCTTTGTATGCATGGGAAATCCTTAAATGAGGCGCTTTAGGCTGTGTTTGATTTTCTGGTCTTGCAAAAAGGTGTTTAGTCACTTGTATTTGGCGAGCAGGGACTAGAATCCTTGTGTGCAAATGCCTCCTTGTGTACATAGATGAATGTAAGTGTATGGTGGGTCTTTATTTCTCCAGTGATTTTGTTTTACTTGTTTGAAAGCATTTTTGTTCCTCTTGCTATCTTTCTTGGTTTCAAAAAATGAATGTTTTACAAAAAATACAAACCCCTCAAAGCCAGTACATTTAAATCAGTCCATCATTAAAAAATCATGGCTTTAATTAATTATTAATTATTGAGAGGAAAGACAACATGCTGTAGCCTCAGGCTTGACAAGCTGTCAAGAATGCCTGCCAAGGTTGCCAGGATAACCAAGCTCCTGGGTAGTCGCCACATTAAACAGATAAAGTTAAATGACATTTCCAGGAACCTGGAGAAAAGCAGTTGGATACAAAAGAAACTTTTTTTTTTTTTTTTTAATTATTATTTTAGATTGATATCCTTTTTTGTTTCTTATTCTTCTCAACAGATATAAAACAATGGAAAATTTGATAAGCAGACGGTAAGCAGCACATTTGCAGTAGAATGGCTAAGAATTTCCTACAACAGCACCTTGAGAAAACAGTTTGGAAAGCCAATAATCACAAAAGAATAAATTCCTTTCCTCGGAAATAAACTTTGGTTTTAGATATAAATGAAAAAAGTGACCGCAGTCTATTAAGAATACAAATGGTTCACAGCATGATGAACTGTCATCACTGTCATCACAGTTTTCAGTAAAAGGTAATTTTACATGTCCATCAATCATGTAATTACGTTTGACTAACCACCTGAACACGGATTGTGACATAGAAGTCTCTGACCCATTGTAGTGTCCCATACGCTCTAGGAAATTATCTTAAAACATTCCATTATTGTGAACAGTTAAGGAAAGAGAGATATTTACTTCAAAATCTTAATATTAGCAGCCTTCATGAAGAAGAATATGTCTGGTGAATCTCTGATTGAAAGGTAAATTAAATAATGAGAAACGGCACAATTTGTCTCATTTGAAGACCATTAATGAAAAAGGATTCAGTACACTTTCAAAAAAAATGTATTAGTTTTGCAGAGGTATCATGCTAACAGCTAAGAGCGTTACTACAGCTAAGAGCGTTACTACTTGTAGCAGGCTGTGAAAGACAAAACTGTTTTCCTCTTTTGTCTCAAAGCTTGCTTCCTGAGGCCTTTCTGGTGATAAGCTCTAACTGACAACTGCAAATTATCTAGGGGGGTGAGTGGTACGTGTCACCGTGCCACAGTACCTCTGCTCATGATTGTAAAGATAAGCAGAAGCGGGACAAGCAGTCTTTTTCGGGGGTGCGGCTTGAAGGAGCTGACCACTGCAAAAGGCAATATAGGTTGTGCATGGCAACAAAGGCACCACTCCCTGCTGGCTTATCTATTGGGCGAGGTGTGTCATGTTAACAGAGAGAAAAGAAGAAAAAAACCCAGAGAAATGGGGGATAAAAAGGCCCTCACTAAACTAAGGACTTTGGAGAAGAAATCCCAAAGAAACCTTTGACGAAAAATTCCCTGAGGGGAAAACCTCTTTGGAAGAACCGCCCTCACCCCCCCGGGGCCTGCTTGCTGCAAAGCTTCCTGGCTTTCTCCCATCCCTCGCAGTGACCAGATGAGTTCGTGAGAACAACGGACCTGCTATGAACCTCGCTGGACCCACGGTGGTGACTATCTCTCCCTTGCTTTCTATGAAGACTTCTTGCTTTTGTTTCCTATCTCTTTTCTATCGCCCATCTTCCCTTCCCCATATCCCTAAGCAGCTAGGATTTGTAATAGACTGGTTGGGCTAACATTTGACCCGCTGTGTCTTAATCTCACCATTGGGTATACATATATCAAAAAGAACCTATTCTCCCTCCTATAAATTGAAGCGGGACATAGGCAAGTTTATTTGAATTGGAAAAAATAAAAAATCGAAAATTGCCCTTCTACTTTGTACTTGACCCTCTACTCAGCTCTTGTGAGACCCGATCTGGAGTATTGCATCCGGTTCTGGGGCTCCTAACACAAGAAGGACATGGAGCTGTTGGACTGGGTCCAGAGGAAGGCTAGAAAGATGATCGGAGGGCTCAAGAACCTCTACCATAAGGACAATCTGAGACAGCTGGAACTCTTCAGCCAGGAGAAGAGAAGGATCTGGGGAGACCTGATTGCGGCCTTCCAGTACCTGAAGGGGGCCTACAGGAAAGCTGGGGAAGAACTTTTTATAAAGGCATGTAGTGACAGGATGAGGAGAAATGACTTGAAACTGGAAGAGGGTAGTTAGGCTAGATATTAGGAAGAAATTATTTACTATGAGGATGGTGAGACACTGGAACAGGTTGTCCAGTGAGGCTGTGGATGCCCCCTCCCTGTAAGCATTCAAGGCCAGGCTGGATGGGGCTTTGAAAAACCTGGTCTTGAGGGAGGTGTCCCTGCCTATAGAAAGGGGCTGGAACTAGGTGATTGTAAAGGTCCCTTCCAACCTAAATCATTCTATGATCCTGTGATTCTATTAAAAGGTTATTTTTCAGGAAACAAAAACATAAAATAGAAATCAATCTATATTTTAAAGCAAAAATTTTGTTAAACAATTGAGAATAAAACATACAGTTACTATGAGATTTTGTAACAATACTTAGAACTCTGGAAAATTTTACAGTCAAAAATATTTTCTTAAAGTAGCCTTTATAGATTCTTGGCATATTTCTGACAGAGACCTCAGACTTGAGAAACCTTTCCTGAACAAAAAAACAAACAAACAAACAAACAAAACAGAAAGTGACAATCTTTTTCCCTTAGCTATATATTCAAAGAGCTTTAAAAGACATTTCTGAAGTACAATCTCCACATAAACTGGATTATAACTGTATTTTCCACAGTTTGAATGAAAGTCAAAATGTTTCAATATTAACATTGATAAATGATCAGGGTGATCATTTTTGTGTGATCAATTATATCTTAGATAATTACGCTTAGAAAGAACTAATGTGGAGATTATTGTATCATTGCTATGATTAAATGCTTTATTGGGAAATGATACTTACTGATGGAATATTACAATGTAAACCTTCCCAATACAATGGTCTAAAATCAATGAAAACTCTGTTATTAAGTGGGATCATGTCTTTAATGTCTGCACTACAATTATATATATATAAAGAAAAAAAATAATTAAAATAATTAAAAAAACAGGAATGCTGTAATGCCAGCTTCATTGGTCCAGAAATTTCTATCTGCAGAAAGGATTTGCTTGTAAACTGAAACTACTATAATATAAAATCCATGAACTTTTGTTCTCTATAAAATACTTCAAAATTGTAATTTTGAACAACAACAACAACAAATATATATATAGATCACAAAAATATTTTCGATTTATCCTACAGCAAATGATATAAAGAAATAAAAAAAAAATCATAAAAGTCCTAGAAAAATCATGTAGAGAAATCATAGAATGAATGTATTCATCAGAGTAAATAACAACCAGTTTTCAGGAAATCTGTTGGAGTTAAAAAAAAAGAAGAACATGAAAAGCAAAAAGCATAGCCTGCATTTTTTTATTATAGATTACTTTGCAGACATGTTTTGTATAGAATATAGTAATATCTACAAACAGAATAGTCTATAAGTGGCTAGATTCAGCAGTGTAATGAATTCCGGTCAAGACAGATGCTGACGTGCACTGTTGTGTTATATTTTGCTCTACTCTATCATTGCTAAAATACTGTGTCATGTTTCAGTGCACTCCTGAAATGCACATATACGTTCATTGTTATTGCCCAAGTATTCAAAAGCTAACAGTTTCAAATTAAATCATGAATTTGGGCATCATACTTTCTATGATTTTTTACCTTGCCACAAAAGATTACTATGATGCGCTCATGATTTTTTCTCAGACAGTCTTCCTCCCAGTCCTGCTTAGNAGTTCTGGGCTCCCCAGTACAAAAAAGACAGGGATCTCTTGGAAAGGGTCCAGCGGAGGGCCACAAAGATGGTGAAGGGCCTGGAGCATCTCCCCTATGAAGAAAGGCTGAGTGAACTGGGTCTGTTTAGCCTTGAGAAAAGAAGACTGAGAGGGGACCTGATCCAGGTCTACAAATATCTAAGGTGTGGGGGGCAAAGTGGTGAGGCCAGACTCTTTTCAGCAGTGTGCGGAGACAGGGCAAGGGGAAACGGCCAGAAACTAGAGGATAGGAACTTCCGCACAAATGTACGTAAGAACTTCTTTACAGTGAGTGTGAGCACTGGAACAGGCTGCCCAGGGAGGTTGTGGAGTCTCCTTCTCTGGAGATATTCAAGACCTGCCTGGACACCTACCTGTGTGACCTGGTGTAAGGAACCTGCTTTGGCAGGTTCTCTGGAGGTCCCTTCCAACCCCTACGATTCTGTGATTCTGTGATCCTGTGATGATGGAATTGAGTACACCCTCAGCAAGCTTCCTGATGACACCAAGCTGAGTGCTGCAGTTGATATGGCAGAAGGGAAGGGATGCAATCCAGAGGAACCCTCATAGACTCAAGGGTGGGCCCTTGTGAACCTGATAAAGTTCAACAAAGCAAAGTGCAGGGTTTTGTACCTGGGTCGAGGTAATCCCAGATGTGTATACAGACTGGGAGAAGAATTCCTTGACAGTAGCTTTACTGAGAAGGACTTAGGGGTCCTGGTAGATGAAAAACTTAACATGAGCCAGCAGCGTGTGCTTGCAGCCTGGAAGGCCAACTGTATCCTGGGTTGCATCAGAAGAGGGCTAGCCAGCAGAGAGAGGGAGGTGGTGGTCCCCTCCTGTTCTGCCCTCACGAGGCCCTAGCTAGAGTACTGCATCCAAGCCTGGAGAAGAGAAGGCTGCAGGGAGACATCATTGCAGCTTTTCAATATTTAAAGGGAGATTACAAATACGAGGGAAATCAACTTTTTACAGGGCAGAGAGTGATAGAACAAGGTGGAATGCTTTTAAACTGAAAGAGGGGAGATTTAAATTAGATGTCAGGGGGTAGTTCTTCACTGGGAGTGTGGTGCAGTGCTGGAACAGGGTGCCCAGAGAGGCTGTGGAAGCACCATTCCTGGAAGTATTCAAGGCCAAGCTGGATGGAGCTCTGGGCAATCTGATCTAGTATTTGATGTAGCAGCTGGGAACCCTGCTTGTGGCAGGGGGCTTGGAAGTTGATGATCCTTGAGGTCTCTTCCATCCCAAGCCATTCCATGACACCAAGATTTCAAAACACTTGTCCAGTTCTTTTTTTTTCTTATTTATTTGAATTAAATTTAAAGGTAATCTTTTTTTTTTTTTCATTAATTATTAAAGATATTATTTTTCTTTATACTTCAGATTATTTTACCTATAATATAATACTGAATGACCTGAATATAATTCAGAAAAATAAGGAGTTTTGTCTCGTCTTCTACACTGACATGCAAAGTATTCTATCAGTTTGGGAGGTTGGTTATGTTAATTAATGCATTTGATCAACCATGACATAGAATTAATTGCATTTTTTGTAGAATATATGTTTTGCCATAACACCATTTCTGCCTTCTGCTTTACAGATTTGTTTAAAAAATCGTATGCATGAGAATAAAATTTATGGAAAGGTAGCAAAGAACTTTCCCAGATAGAAATGCCTACAATTTTACCCATTTGATGTCACTATTTATAATTTCTTCTACTCAATAATTCATATCACTGCTTCAAACAAATAAACAACAACAAAAAAAAGATATGGCAGTGAACATTTAGTGAATTCGTATGATAATTATTCTACAAGGTGCAGTGTCTTCAGGATATATTAATCATATATTCTGAAGGAGTAAATTCAGTATCTCGCTCCAGAAATAAAGCCTGAGAGTAAGCACATACAGATCATACATGTTACAAAAGCACAATTCATTTATTTTCTAGTTGAAGGAATGCCAGATCTAAAATCTCATAGTATCAAAAATGCATTATATGATAAGAAGAACATGTTCATAAGTATTATTTATTTTAATTTTAAAATGGATATTGTAGATGAGAAAGACTGTAAACAAATGGAGAAGTTGCTGTCCTATATGCAAATTTGTCAGTCATTTGTGATTGCCTTTAGCACACCTTGATTTTAAGGATTGCTGCTAAATGTGTTATTGTAGTGGCAATAGTGAAGTTGGTGGATTTTTTTAACTTTTATTTTCATTTATTTAAGTGGTGATTTCACATCAGTGACCAACTAAATTCCACTCTTACTTCATCTCCTCTAGGAAGATGTGGGGAGAAATTCTGATGCAAAAGAAAAGCTCACATGTTGAGGTAAGAATAATTTAATTGAAGGATAAAGGAAGAGAAAGAGAAGCAATGGGTTGTGTGGAAACAAAGAAAGAGAAAGCAATTATTCTCTGCTTTCCATCAACAAGAAATACTCATCCATGTCTCTCAAGGAGCACCTCAATATGCATAGCAATGGTTTGGGAGAAAAGACATTTTCATCAAAAAATTCCTCCCCCCTCTCCCTGCTCCTTTTGCTTCTCCAGCTTTTATTGCTGAGTGTGACGTTAAATGCTATGCTATCAAGTGTACCTTTTGTTGGTTTAGATCAGCTATCCTGGATGTACCCTGCCTACCTTTTGCCCACACCCAGCCTACTGCCTTTGAGGGGCTTCGTAAAGAGTCTTGATGCTGTGCCAGCCCTCAGGAATAGAGGAAATATTGGTGTGATGTCAATGCATTTCTACTTACAAGTGCAGAGAGTAGCACTATATGGGCTGCTATCAGAAAAGTTAACTACATCCTAGAAAGACCCAGTACAATGTACTTAATACCGTGACATAGTCCAGATATATAAATCAGAATGTCAACTTTGGCTGTAGAGGTATTCTTATCTAGAAAGACAGAAGAACAAATACATATACATAAATAAGAAATCTAAAATTTAACTTCTTTGTTTTAACCATCTATTCTGTTATTTTTCAATTCTTTCTTTCCCAGGTGATTTAGTGTTTAATTTTTGAAAACTCATTAAGCACAAACATTGCTTGTAACAGTTCCCTTTCTTCCCTGTGCTCACAACCAAAGATCTTTCTAGCTCAAAACCAGAAAGCTGCAGTCACTTCTTCGCAGTTCACTAACGGCAGCTTGGCAGATCTCAAGTCTCAACATTTGGCAAAGGAGAAAAATAAGTGACTGCATAAGAAATACAGTCTATCAGCTCATTTAACAAAATGACACAAGCCTGAGAGCACAATAACCATTCCTTGTCTCCTCATCTCCAGACCATATTTTTGGCTTTTTATAAGGGACAGCTGAGGAGTATTGAAATCAAAGACAAGAGGTCAAAATCTTGGAGATGTGTGCTGTAGCTGTGATGTTAACATGTACAGTTATAGTAACAGGGAAGAGTATAAAGACAAGCTCAAGGAGACACTGCTATGCAACATCTTCTCTTCTTTTTCAGCCTGATGGGATACAGAGAAAATATTTTTGATTGAAATAAGGAAACGGTAACATTTCATTTTATGACATCTTTTAGTTGACCGTGTTATTTGGTGAAACATTCCATTCTTGACAAGATTTAGAGGAGCCACTCTGTAGATTAAAACAAAGAAAACCTCATATTAATAGATTTTTTTTCCCTAGGAATATAAAATCATTTCACTGAGTTTTAGAGTTTTATTGCTTCTGTTGTTACTTGTTCTTTTTAATATATATATACATACACATTTCTTTGTAAAATCAACACAAAAAGTGCCCTTTATTTTTGACCAATGTAGAGGAAAAAAAAAAAAATTGTGTTCCCCACACACCCACACAATGACAAAAAGGTTTGGTAATAGTTTACACATTGTGTGCTCTATAAATCCATACTTTTTTTNTTTTTTTTTTTTTTTTTAATTATTATTTTAGATTGATATCCTTTTTTGTTTCTTATTCTTCTCAACAGATATAAAACAATGGAAAATTTGATAAGCAGACGGTAAGCAGCACATTTGCAGTAGAATGGCTAAGAATTTCCTACAACAGCACCTTGAGAAAACAGTTTGGAAAGCCAATAATCACAAAAGAATAAATTCCTTTCCTCGGAAATAAACTTTGGTTTTAGATATAAATGAAAAAAGTGACCGCAGTCTATTAAGAATACAAATGGTTCACAGCATGATGAACTGTCATCACTGTCATCACAGTTTTCAGTAAAAGGTAATTTTACATGTCCATCAATCATGTAATTACGTTTGACTAACCACCTGAACACGGATTGTGACATAGAAGTCTCTGACCCATTGTAGTGTCCCATACGCTCTAGGAAATTATCTTAAAACATTCCATTATTGTGAACAGTTAAGGAAAGAGAGATATTTACTTCAAAATCTTAATATTAGCAGCCTTCATGAAGAAGAATATGTCTGGTGAATCTCTGATTGAAAGGTAAATTAAATAATGAGAAACGGCACAATTTGTCTCATTTGAAGACCATTAATGAAAAAGGATTCAGTACACTTTCAAAAAAAAATGTATTAGTTTTGCAGAGGTATCATGCTAACAGCTAAGAGCGTTACTACAGCTAAGAGCGTTACTACTTGTAGCAGGCTGTGAAAGACAAAACTGTTTTCCTCTTTTGTCTCAAAGCTTGCTTCCTGAGGCCTTTCTGGTGATAAGCTCTAACTGACAACTGCAAATTATCTAGGGGGGTGAGTGGTACGTGTCACCGTGCCACAGTACCTCTGCTCATGATTGTAAAGATAAGCAGAAGCGGGACAAGCAGTCTTTTTCGGGGGTGCGGCTTGAAGGAGCTGACCACTGCAAAAGGCAATATAGGTTGTGCATGGCAACAAAGGCACCACTCCCTGCTGGCTTATCTATTGGGCGAGGTGTGTCATGTTAACAGAGAGAAAAGAAGAAAAAAACCCAGAGAAATGGGGGATAAAAAGGCCCTCACTAAACTAAGGACTTTGGAGAAGAAATCCCAAAGAAACCTTTGACGAAAAATTCCCTGAGGGGAAAACCTCTTTGGAAGAACCGCCCTCACCCCCCCGGGGCCTGCTTGCTGCAAAGCTTCCTGGCTTTCTCCCATCCCTCGCAGTGACCAGATGAGTTCGTGAGAACAACGGACCTGCTATGAACCTCGCTGGACCCACGGTGGTGACTATCTCTCCCTTGCTTTCTATGAAGACTCCTTGCTTATTTCCTATCTCTTTTCTATCGCCCATCTTCCCTTCCCCATATCCCTAAGCAGCTAGGATTTGTAATAGACTGGTTGGGCTAACATTTGACCCGCTGTGTCTTAATCTCACCATTGGGTATACATATATCAAAAAGAACCTATTCTCCCTCCTATAAATTGAAGCGGGACATAGGCAAGTTTATTTGAATTGGAAAAAATAAAAAATCGAAAATTGCCCTTCTACTTTGTACTTGACCCTCTACTCAGCTCTTGTGAGACCCGATCTGGAGTATTGCATCCGGTTCTGGGGCTCCTAACACAAGAAGGACATGGAGCTGTTGGACTGGGTCCAGAGGAAGGCTAGAAAGATGATCGGAGGGCTCAAGAACCTCTACCATAAGGACAATCTGAGACAGCTGGAACTCTTCAGCCAGGAGAAGAGAAGGATCTGGGGAGACCTGATTGCGGCCTTCCAGTACCTGAAGGGGGCCTACAGGAAAGCTGGGGAAGAACTTTTTATAAAGGCATGTAGTGACAGGATGAGGAGAAATGACTTGAAACTGGAAGAGGGTAGTTAGGCTAGATATTAGGAAGAAATTATTTACTATGAGGATGGTGAGACACTGGAACAGGTTGTCCAGTGAGGCTGTGGATGCCCCCTCCCTGTAAGCATTCAAGGCCAGGCTGGATGGGGCTTTGAAAAACCTGGTCTTGAGGGAGGTGTCCCTGCCTATAGAAAGGGGCTGGAACTAGGTGATTGTAAAGGTCCCTTCCAACCTAAATCATTCTATGATCCTGTGATTCTATTAAAAGGTTATTTTTCAGGAAACAAAAACATAAAATAGAAATCAATCTATATTTTAAAGCAAAAATTTTGTTAAACAATTGAGAATAAAACATACAGTTACTATGAGATTTTGTAACAATACTTAGAACTCTGGAAAATTTTACAGTCAAAAATATTTTCTTAAAGTAGCCTTTATAGATTCTTGGCATATTTCTGACAGAGACCTCAGACTTGAGAAACCTTTCCTGAACAAAAAAACAAACAAACAAACAAACAAAACAGAAAGTGACAATCTTTTTCCCTTAGCTATATATTCAAAGAGCTTTAAAAGACATTTCTGAAGTACAATCTCCACATAAACTGGATTATAACTGTATTTTCCACAGTTTGAATGAAAGTCAAAATGTTTCAATATTAACATTGATAAATGATCAGGGTGATCATTTTTGTGTGATCAATTATATCTTAGATAATTACGCTTAGAAAGAACTAATGTGGAGATTATTGTATCATTGCTATGATTAAATGCTTTATTGGGAAATGATACTTACTGATGGAATATTACAATGTAAACCTTCCCAATACAATGGTCTAAAATCAATGAAAACTCTGTTATTAAGTGGGATCATGTCTTTAATGTCTGCACTACAATTATATATATATAAAGAAAAAAAATAATTAAAATAATTAAAAAAACAGGAATGCTGTAATGCCAGCTTCATTGGTCCAGAAATTTCTATCTGCAGAAAGGATTTGCTTGTAAACTGAAACTACTATAATATAAAATCCATGAACTTTTGTTCTCTATAAAATACTTCAAAATTGTAATTTTGAACAACAACAACAACAAATATATATATAGATCACAAAAATATTTTTGATTTATCCTACAGCAAATGATATAAAGAAATAAAAAAAAAATCATAAAAGTCCTAGAAAAATCATGTAGAGAAATCATAGAATGAATGTATTCATCAGAGTAAATAACAACCAGTTTTCAGGAAATCTGTTGGAGTTAAAAAAAAAGAAGAACATGAAAAGCAAAAAGCATAGCCTGCATTTTTTTATTATAGATTACTTTGCAGACATGTTTTGTATAGAATATAGTAATATCTACAAACAGAATAGTCTATAAGTGGCTAGATTCAGCAGTGTAATGAATTCCGGTCAAGACAGATGCTGACGTGCACTGTTGTGTTATATTTTGCTCTACTCTATCATTGCTAAAATACTGTGTCATGTTTCAGTGCACTCCTGAAATGCACATATACGTTCATTGTTATTGCCCAAGTATTCAAAAGCTAACAGTTTCAAATTAAATCATGAATTTGGGCATCATACTTTCTATGATTTTTTACCTTGCCACAAAAGATTACTATGATGCGCTCATGATTTTTTCTCAGACAGTCTTCCTCCCAGTCCTGCTTAGAAATGTGGAGAATATTCCATTCTTTAGGGAATTGCTCTTTTATTTAGAAGGCAGCCCTGAGACTTCAGCTCTGTTTTTTCCACTCTCCCACAACCATTCAAGTTACCTCTATGAAACACTTGCAGGAGTACTCTTTCTGTCACTGTCGGCAGAAAGCTGGCTTCAAAGAGACTTTTTTTCTCACTAATAATCTCTTTAATCTCTTTTACATTACTGAACAGGGTACCTATATCCAAACTATATCTTGGGAGAGATACTACTTCCATGCAAACTCATGAATCACAGCCAAGAATTCTTTGGCACAGGACAAAATCATGCCTCAGACTAAGTTAAAAAATTAATAGTATAAATGATTATATTTCAGTACCTGAGAACATTGTCTGGCGTTGTTTAATTTTCTGGTACATTTATAACCTCACAGTTTTCATGAGATATAATAAGACAAGACTGAAGAGGTCCTCAAAGGTATTTATGCATCCAGCTTCCATTTCTTTCATGAATTTAGCCCCCAAAACTGCCTTTGGGAATTGAGCCTAGTGCATAGGAAAAGCATGTATACCTTTGCAGGTTGATTTAAATCCATGTGCCATTTAGTGTCATTTAGTGAAACAGTTTCCTGGAATTCTGGACAATTGCACATCCACTGCTGTAAATCAGCTGTCTCTTGCTAATTTTGGTCTGCTTTTCAATACAAACTTCATTTGGACAAATGAAAATATATATATATATATTCTGAAAACATTCTGAAGAACATTCTCTTGCTCTCCTAAGCTTATGTCAAATCAGTTGTGGCATTTTATGTCTCTAGCAAGAATGTTATACTTGTTAAACATTTGGAAAATACTGAGAGAAATTAAAGCAACTACATTTAAAAGCAGAGTCTTCCCATCCCAGCAGACTTTAAGCATATAAAGATAGATGGTTACTGTTTAGACAGAAGTATAAACAACATGAAGGCAAACTATTGCTGCTGTGCTCAGGCGTTTGAGAACAGCAGTAACACAGAGGGCTGTGCTTTGAACTCCATAATATGTACTCTGTTTTCTGTAAGGACATCAGTATCCTGAAAATCTCTCTCAACAAATTTCTACACTATCACTCTATTGTGGCTGGCTGGACCTGCCAACTGAGATTACTTCTCATGTTCTGCCTTTGTCTCACCTTCTGGCTGTTGTTCCCCTCCCTAGGCATTTCTGGCTTGATTCTTTGTTTCATAAGAAGCTTTAACAGTAGCTCTACCACATCAAGCTACATAACAAAACAAAACAAAAGCCACTCTGTGTTCAGCATACAATAAAGGTTTGAATAAAACGATAACAAAGAAACTCAGACCTACAGCACCACTGTACAAGACTGCTCACCTGAAGTTACTTATGAAGCAGTTACTTTAGTTTAATGAATGATGCACACAATAATCATAAGGTTTTGAGACAGATGTGATCTTAGAAAAGAAAAAAAAAAAAAAAGGAAAAAACTTTGAGAAGAAGTAATGGAAAATTTTGAATGCTTTAAGCAAAACAGCACTATTTTTTTTTTCCCCCCAGAGATCTTTCCCGAAGATTCAGTCATTTTCAATTACTGATTATCTGGATAATTCATTTACTAATTCTATGTGCAGAAGGAGAGGGGCAAAACTCATACTGTTTTAATTTTCTAATCTAATGTAGGATTCATCTCACTAACTTCAGCATCTAAAAGTCATTCATTTTAGTCTACAATCATCACACAATTTCTTTCAAGTGAGTCAGTGGAGAGGAGCTGGCATTATCACAGAATGATTACTCTGCTCTGACATTGGTGTCTAAAATAGGTGAAAGAATCATCCTCTGGAGGAGCCTGTTTTTCTTTGTAATCTGTAGACACCTCCAGTAAGTCACTAACAATAGACATCTAACTTTGAAAAGCTTATATTCAAATCTGATCAATCCCATCTAAATTCACTTTTATTGTAACAAACCATGATTACTTGAACAGTATTTCCACTGGTGACCAGTGTTCTTTGTTTCAGCATTATAAATCATTCAGATTCACATTCTGCCATTCTGACCTACAAAGAATCATACTTTATTTGTGCTGGAGAATGATGCCAGGCATTGTAGAAGGGTGGAAGTACTTGATGTGAAGTTACTAAGTTCTTGTAGAGAAGTCTAAAGCATTTACCTGCCAGAAGTTCTTTTGCTCTGTTAAACTGCACTTCACTGATTGGTAAGTGCTTGAATTTCCTGATTGCTTTTGATTCAGATTATCACACAGTGGATGATTTCCCCCTTTTTATTTCCTCCTATGACTGATGTTTTTTACAACTTTCTGCCTGGTCTTTTTTACCTTGTGTTCAGCTTCAGTTTTGTGAATTGGTCTATATCATCCCCAGGTCACTTATATGATACTATCTCTTCCATGTTACACAAAATACTCTAAATTCAGACTTCTTTCCAGCATTCTTCTCTGCATGACATCTGGAATTTCTATACTGCTCTTCTATCTCTGCAGCTTTTGGGACACTATACTTAAATTATCCCTCCTGAGATTTTCCTGAGCACTTATTTTTCATTTACAATTCGCAAGAAATTCCTAACATCTGCACATTATATTGAGTATTGGAAGTGAAAGAGTGAGTGTGTGATTAGAAACATCCTTCAGCATTTCATGTCCTTTGTGAAGGTGTGGAAAGCATAACTACTGCATTCTCTTAACACTCCTTTGAGTGTGTCAGAGATTATCTCACCTTATCTCATTTCATATGGGATCTTTTTATGATCTGCCAGCTACATCTAATATCTTAGACAGTTTGTTCAGCTTTTTGGCCATATACATGATTTGCAGTTCTCACTGAGGTCTTTCGTAAATTATTTCTGAACTTGTTTATCAGCTTTATGGCAAATTGTACTAAATTAGCTTGTAGTGAGTACTAAATAGAGCTTTATATATTTACATATTTGATGCTGTGGATTTCATATATTATTTAAGCTTTTACTGCTTTAGAGTATTTTATTTTTTAATGGTGCCTTTAAAGGCTGCAGTCTTCTTATACTCATTTGTTCATCCAGAATATCTTATTTCAATTGTCCTGTGGTCAGCCTACTAGTAAAAACAGGATGATTTCATTTTTCTAGAAATAAGGGTAACTGTCAAAACCCTTAATTCTTTCTTCCCTTGTGTATGCATGGGTTCAGTATCTGGCCTCAGAAGCAAATTAGAGATAGTGTTGCCTGTAGCCTTGAAAGAAAGAGCTACAAGATACATCACTGGAGGTCTTCCCCCATGTTGTGTTATGAAAACCCTCAGAAGAGATCCACTTTCCTAATTTGAGAAATTTCGGGTGCTGGGCAATCTGATCTAGTGCCTGATTTAGTGGTTAGCAACCCTGCCCGTGGCAGGAGGGTTGGAACCAAATGATGATTGAGGTCCCTCCTAACTCAAGCCATTCTATGATTCTATCATTTTAAGCTGAGGCTCCTTTACTTGATGCCCTTGCTACATCCAGCCATCACTTTGCCCAGTCATGTACTTGATACTCCACCCACAGGCCCATGGTCTAGCCTTGGTCAGTCCCCACTCCCAAGGAGTTACCTGATACCCAGAGCTAAGGATGTCCTGGTGCCCCTGCCTGCTCTGCTCCTGGCTGGGTTTGTGGAACAGGCCTGGCTCCCCTCTCCCATGAGGAGCTTCCCAGTCCTTCCCACCTTATTCCCTTCAGGACCACCTGCCTGCTTAGTACCCTGGCAATTACCTCCCTAAAGTAAAATGTTCTGGTCTATCAGGCCTGTTGCGGCAAATCAAGTTAATCTGTTTTGCAGTGCTGCAGAGAGGGTTATATGCATCAAAGCAGAGCATACATCCAATAAAATGCCTTTAAGAAAGTCCTGAATAACACATCATCCAAAAGTTAAATGCAAATGTAAAACGGAAGTGAAGGAGTGCATTAAAATTATTTGTTTACTGATTTCAGGATTTTGTAATTTGGCACACTTCGCTTCAGTGATTCCCTTCATTCTTAACAGTTCACTGAACTGGGATACTAACAGACTGTACAATAAACGTTCCTCATGTGTTGTACTGATTTCATGCATGGAGATGATTTTGATGAAATGTGTTGCTTATGAAATGAATCAATAAGCAGTAATATCCTTATCTGGATCAGGTACATGCAAGAAAGAGGCTACACAGACACTGACAAGTAGGTCTGCTGATATATCTCTATTCAGCAACTTGACTCTTCTAGTCCAAAACATGATGGAAGGAGTGATAAAGATCAATTTTGATTGCTAAACTGCCAAATACAATCTATACCATAGAAATCACCCTGCAAACAAATCTGACTCTTGGGATTTTTAAGAGCCTGCTCAACTAGTTGATGAAACTGTTCTTTTCACATCTGATGAAATTTATTACAGCAGTTCCAGTGGTTTATGTTCCCTTCCCTTCCTCCTCCTCCCCCTGCTTCTTCCCCTCCCCCTACACCTTCCCTCCTCATCCCTCCCCTCCCCTTCTCTTCCCTCCCTTCCCCTATTCTTCTCTCCATTTTTCCTTCTCCAATACCTCCGATGAACACGCATACTAACTTTCTGCTTGTGCTTATGTGTATGCATTTTTTATAAATATACATAGCTCTTTGTATGGGGAAATAGTTTGCACAAAATCTGAAGTACAGCTGTCTCTTTGTAATGTATAATCACGTCAAACCATTGCATTCAAATGTTTGTTTGAAATAGAAAAAATATATATTTTTAAAGAAAAGTTACATCACTAGAGATAGTGACTCTTTAGTGGAATAAGGACAACTCTGTGACAGAGGAGCACTTTTTTCTTTTTCTGGTGAGAATATGATTTATTTATTTATTTATTTATTTTTCTCCCAGAGAATATTAAGTCGCAACTCTGCAGAGGTTATATCTGATTGTAAAGATGAGCTATTTATTTTTGTAGCAGACAAATTCTTTAAAGTGAGGAGAGAGATCCTGGAAATATAAATGAATGAAAATCCTTACAGAGAAGAAATCTGTAGCCTTCTATTTTGTCACTTTTCTTTCTTTTTTCATACATGAGCATATTGTGAAAACAAAGCACTTTGACTTCCAGAGATTTCAATCAGACATCTTTGTGCTAACTCAATCAGTTTAACTATCCATTTTTTTTTAATTTAATTTTATTTTATTTTATTTTATTTTATTTTTTTTTTTTGCAGTCAGGCTTTGTTTGCCAAAGAGTGAAGTCTTTGTAGTAAGTAAACCTTACACAAATGTAATATATCTTCTATATATTTAGTAGATGTTGGTAGAGTTATCCACTATAGGAAGTTACATATCAAACTGTACANAAAAAAAAAAAAAAAAAAAAAAAAGGATTTATCATAACCTCTGTTAAAAGCTGCTAATGAACTACACGCATTATTCTTGTTTCTATGTATGCATGTTTGGAATAAGGAATTCCAATTTTTTTGGTTGGTAAACCATAAACAGTGATGAAGTGAAACTGATTTGTACTCAGAACTGAACTGAATCCTAACTCTACCAAAGTCTGTGATCTTAAGTCTGCTAAGATAAGAAATAAAAAAACATGTTAACTATAATTATTAACTATAATTTAGTTATAATTTATAAAAGCTAACTATAATAAAGCTTTTTCTCCTTTTCTTTTTTTAACGTTTACAGTTCTTCAAAGCTAAGAATTATTTTAAAGACCTAAATTACAGGTCTTTCATTTCATGAGGTCAAAAATGAAGCATTGATTTAGTATCATGTCTACACGTTGACTTCTTATTTTGTGTCCAGCATGCCAATATAAAGTCATCCCACTTCTATTTTCACCAGAATGAAAAAGTTTTATTGAAGATTGTGAAGATTGTGTCACTTCCTTATAAATGCATGTTAGAGCATATTGTAGAACTGCACACTGGCCTGAGACTTGGAGATTTTCTCTGATTATCCTGATGACATTTCAAATATGGTTAAGGGAAGTGATCTTTTCATTTCAAACAGGGTAAACAAATGTATATTGAAACTGCCCTAGAAAATGAATCATGATCTGCCCAACAATGAATAAGAACTCATTCTTTATCTATCTTCCCACAAAGAATATTTCTAGCCTGCACAAGGCAGAAGTCTGTAAATAATTAAAATGAAAGAGCAATGAATCATAAAAGTAGGCTTCCAAGAGGTAAGCAACTTTTGGTATAAGGCAGAGTGGTTTCATGATGGGCAGGAAAGACACAAGAAGCTGATAAATTTCTCTCAAGAGGCTAATAGCAATACTGAAAGAGAAGAAAAACCAAGTTAGTTGATGGTCATGTAGTAAGTAGGAAAATAAAGATACATAATTTCAGGTACCTGAACTCCAAGAGTCAAACAGGCAGCTGCTATGATAAGGAATCAGTAAGAAAACTACCTTACCAAAAAACTATTTACCTCCTCACACTCAGATTATTTTCAATTCTTTCCTAGAAAAGACTCATATGAGGATATAAAGTGATTCAAAAGGCATCAATGTGCTTAACAGAGATGAGTCAGGGACAAAAGAAAGGAAATGGAATTTTGAAATACAATGATATAGATTTTCATAACATTTCTTCCCTCAGTATGAGAGACCTAGACATACTGGAGAGGGATATCAAGATCATCATGAGATTGGAGCACATCTCCAATTAGAAAAGGATGAGAGAGCTGGGGTTGTTCAGCCTGGAGAAGAGGAAGCCCAGGGTGCCTATAAATCCCTAAAGGGAGGAACATGGAATCATGCTGTTTTTCAGGACAAGAGGTAATAGGCACAAACTCAAGACATCTCATCTAAACATCAAGAAGCACTTCTTTCTGTGCGGGTGCTGGAGCTGTTGCACAGGTTGCCCAGAAAGGTCATGGATTCTTCCTCTTTAGAGTTCTTCAGAAGCCTTGGACATGACTAACCTGCTCTAGCTGTTTCTTCTTGAGTAGGATGTCTAGAGTAGATGACATCCAGAGGTCCCTTCCAACCTTAAACATTCTGTGATTATGTGAATGCAGATTCAGATCCTAGAACAGGAATTCTGAAGAAGGTTCCAAACATTATTTATTTATTTATTTAAGGTCCCTTCCAACCTTAAACATTCTGTGATTATGTGAATGCAGATTCAGATCCTAGAACAGGAATTCTGAAGAAGGTTCCAAACATTTTTTTATTTTACTTTTTTTTTTTTTTCAAAACAACCACTATTAGCTGAATGTGCTGTTACATCTTTAAATTGGTTTGCAAATGCATCGGGCCATTATTATTCATATTCATATTATTAATAATATTAATACTTTAACAAAAAAGCCATAGTAAGTGACATTGTCTTGAGAGCAAAGGTTCTTCTGGCTGTTGGACTTTAATAGGAATATTTAACAAATATTATATTGCTAGATTGTGTAAAAATGCATAGGGCATAAGATTATACTTTTTTAGAAATTGAAGGCCCTATCCTAATTCCTGAATTCAGATAAACTTTTTGAAGATCAAACTGAAACTGAGTATAAACATTGCTTTAAGGTTGAAATCCAGCTGTCCTGAGATTACAAACTGCTCTGTAGAAACATCTAGATGCCTTGATCGGTCTTTCAAAGAGATAATATTTACCTAAGTTTATGTTTCCAAGTTCACAAATCAAGAAAACTTATTTTAATACTATTAATTTGCAGCTTTTTTTCTGATTGGAGTTAGATTACCAATTTATTCATTTTAATGTCAAATTATAGAAGTATCATTATTCATACTGAGTCTAGCATTATAATATTCAGTTAATATGCTTTTACAGGAGTACTAAAATGCTGAATTGAAGGGAAAGATTAAATTTGTGTGGATCAAATGGAAAATTAAAATCCATAGTAAAAGAATTTATGTAAACTGCCGCTCTTATGCTTTTTAAACATAGTATAACATTGACCTCATGGGAATGTAATACAGATCATTAAGAATTTTAAACTTACTGGCAGCTAATGATGTGAAAGTTTCCTGCTTTACCATGGAAATTGTGAATTTCTGATTCCTTATTAATGTAGCTGAATTTATTTTTTTTTCTTTTGTCTTGGATAGACACTTCTGCTAGAAGTGTACTTCTAAAAATCTCTCTTTTTTTTCATGATTTTAAATGCTTAAGAAGTCGATTTACTTCTGACTTGAGTTGTTTTTGTTTTTGTTTTTTTTTTTTTTCCAAAAAAGGCTGTATTAACATTTTCCTCCCTCCAAACACTGAGTACAAGAGAGTACAAGAGAGATCTAGATATACTGGAGAGAGTCCATTAAGATCATCAAGGGACTGGAACACCTCTCCTGTGAGGAAAGGCTGAGAAAGCAGAGACTATTAAACCTGGAGGAGACCCAGGACATCTTACCAAAGTCTATAAATCCCTGAAGGGAGGGTACAAAGAAGATGGAACCATGCTATTGTCAGTGGTGCCCAGTGACAGGGAAAGGAGGCAATGGATACAAACTTGAAAACTATATATTTCATGCAAACTACAGGAAACACATTACTGTGTGGATTCTGGTGCAGTGGCATGGGTTGTCCTGATGGGTTTTACTTTCTCTTTCTTGGTAGATCTTCAGAAGCTTCCTGGGCAACCTGTTCTAATACTTCCTACTCGAGAAAAGGTGTTGGACCATATCACCTTCAGAGATCTCCTCCAACCTTGATTATTCTGTGATTTTCTAGTTCTGTGACTGAATCTGTGATTCTGTGGATCCTGAAGTTTCAAAACAACATTAGGCAGGAGATACCTGATTAGGAGCAGCCAGGAATTAACAGTAACTTAAAAGGATTTGCAGACAGAGAAGATTGATTCATCCATAAACTTCAGCTCTCCTTTTGTTATGTGTTCATCCAACAGTATGACCTGCAGCATATCTTCACTGTGACATGAAAGGAGCATGAACTGATATTGCTGCTGATATGTCTACCTTATCAAAAATCCTCCTTACTAACAAAAATTCTTTTTTGCTCTCTCTCACACAACCTCTGCAACAATGTCTAATTAATATGTCTATTACTAGTGACATGAAAAGGTGTATTAGAAGCTTCAATTCTGTTGGAACACTTAACTTTTGATTCAGCAGCACATTAGTAACCATTTAACTGCAACATCAATGTTTTTCCATTTGATATGTTTGTGTGTATGGAAGGGATCTTCAAAAATCTTCACACAATTTACCTTTTGAGTAGTCACATTAGATGGGATGCACTGACATAATGCTGACATAAAATTCTAACTGAGCTGAAAAGGGGAAGATCCTGCTATTACATTCCATCACCTTTCCTCCCAGTTTATCTCCTTATGATCATGTATTCTGCCACTTAAGCATCTGTTGCCATCAGACAGTTCTCAGAATTGTTTGATTTTGTTACAAAGGAAAAAATAAATAAATAAAAGTAGAAAAACAGTAGACAATTTGTCTGTCAAGTTGATGAATAACGTAAAAGAAACTCATTCTGTGGACAAAATATGTAAGACCACATGTTCGTTTTTCCCCATAATTAGTTTTTGTGAGATACCAGCTTTTGAGACCTATAGAATTGATAGTTCTTCAAATGAACAACAGGTAAACAAAAATGGTATGTTTTTTATGTTACAAACTGATCTACATGAAAAAATAAAGCCAGATAAGAGGATGGCTGAACTGATGACAGGTTTCCACTTCAAGTTTATTTGTAATAGATTTATTTTGAATAGTTTTCTTAGTATTGCAATCTTGTTCAAACACATTCATAATTGCTTCTGTATTTGTAAATCCCACATTTTCTATTGATTTTACTTGCATGTCACAACATTGCTAATGTAAAGGATTCTGCTTTCAATCAGTTGCAGAATTTACATCGTTAGAGATTCTTAAAATGTTCTGTTAGACACCTGTCTGTTCCTGAAAAGAAAATAATGCTTGTACATCTAAATGTCATATTCAAAGGGAGATGTTTCCGCAGAAGCCCAGGTTGCTTCACTTCCTCCATGATCTAAAAACCTGCTATTGCTTCCAGATGTGATTCTATTTGGAGTCTTTCAAAAATGAAGCAGATCCTCTCTACTCTCCAGCCCTCTCTTTTTGCGTTAGAGACCAAATAAAGCATGTCATTATATTTAGCAGTACTGAAGGTCAAGTCTCAGTCTAGTTTGCAGGTGATAGATCCAGTCTGTGAATTAGCAATCCTTTGTTGACCATTCCTCTGGAGTGGCAGCCTCAGATTTACACCAAATCACTGACAAAATCCTATTTCCTCTGAAGTAAATTTTAAGAGGTAGAAGACACTGCAACACATCAGCATAGGAGGCATATGAATGGCTGTTATTCTTTAAGCATTTTTTACATTTCAAGGTTTCTAATCTGAGATTAAAATGTATCTATGGGAAGGCCTTTAGTGGTGCTTATGAGGCAATTCTGAACTTTTAGCACTGATCGTCTCATTTCACCAGTCTAGGACATCCAGCAACACTCTCTTTCACTCCATATTATGATTTCTGAAATCAGAAAACAGTGAGCATAAGCTAAAATAATATTTTGTGCACTTTGATCAGTTCTGTGGTCTGAATGAAGAGATGGCAATATTATGAGGTTATGATATAGTCAGTCTCTTTATATATGAAGATCTGTCTGCAAAACCAATTCTGATAATTGTATATGACTGAGAAAAAAATATTTACAGAGTAGCTTAGTCAAAACTAAAGGTTTCTTATGCTAAAAATGGCTTTACTTTTCCAATATTAAAAAGAAAAATCACTATTACTACCAACAACAAAAAAACCCACAACTATGTAGCAGCATGGGTTTGAGGTTTAGTCTCAAGTAAAATACATTGAAATATAAAACACATAGAAATATAAAAAGACTTTAAAAAAAGCATTAAAAGAGAGAGACATATATATATTATTAGTTCTATGCTTATTTTTAGAAAAATAGTCCTCCTTTAAATAAACAGGCCTATAGTTACAAGGTCAGTGTTAGGTTCTGAATAACATTCCGTCACAGTTTCCAAAAAGAAAAGTCTGTACTATGATCTTGACGTGCCAAGAGTGAAAGGAAGTTAATGCCCCTTACACTTTTGTTCTGCCACTAAACTGTCATCAGCAGCTTGCCTTTCCAGCCAGTACTATATATGAGATTTTTCAGTGTAAAGTTGGTCAATTAGTTGAAGCACAGAAGAAGCTGTTGGAAGAGCCATTTGCTGATCTCCTGATACAACTGTCATTTATTTCTCAGGGTCCTGCAATTACAACGAACATTGTAGTACTGGCACAGTTCAATGACAAAACTGTCAGCAGTGCTGTAAAGAAAGGGAAAGCTTCTTTTTGAAGCTACAAATTTTGAAAGCATCCAAATAGATTTATTTCTGAACTCTGAAACAATCAAAACATGTCAATATATATATTTTTTCGCTCCATAATACCTTTTCAATATTATTGGATATATCTAATATCTGTCAAAAGTCAAGCTATTTTTCACAGCTGAACAGGGGCAGCAGTTACTGAAAATATGGAGTATACTAGCAATTTCAGGACAAAATCTTGGGAAGTATAATATGGAATGTAATATGTTGGTGCTGTCACAGTAGATTTATGAACACCAATGTGAGAGTGTCAAAGTCTACTCTGTGGCCAACTCTCGTGCCTCTACTTTTCAAAAGCAAAGATTTCCAGGAAAGCCTTGAGTAACATCATCTTACTTCTTTCTTGTATGCTTTTGACAACGACAACAATAAAAAACAGAGTAGTCTGTTGATAGGGATTGCTTTTGTAATAATTTCCGCAATAATAGTTGAATAATTAGCACTCGATGTTGATGCTCTTTCAAGCTCACTGTTGCATTCAGTAGGCATTTTAGTGTTCTGTATGGTTTATGTTTAATTCACATTAGTTATATGACACAATAGAACATAGTGTATTTGCTTCTCTTGTAGTGCATGAAAATAAAACAGCAAGCCTGGAATGCAACTTGCTAACAGATCAAATTAGTCCTGTTGTATATTCTCAAAGTGCTTACTGATTAGAGTACATACAATAAAAACATTTTCTTTTCTAACTGGCAAGATCATACAAAGATTCTGCACACCATCATCACTAAAGTATTTGACAGCTATCAGGACCAAGTAATCATTACAGCAATTCAGAGGTTCCAAAATATTCAGTATTAAAAGCAGTATTAAATATTTTGCTTGGTATAAATTAACTTCCCTAATACTATTAGCTAGGTGGTTGTTAATTTACACCATTATCAGTAATAATTAAATTGAATTTTAAAATTATGATTATATATAAATAATGGGGTTATTAAAAATCAGAAGCTGAATTCACTGGAAAAATACAGTTTGGCAGATAAAGATGAACTATAACATTTCTCTTTATATGATACATATACAAGATTGCTTACTAACAGAAACTGCTGATAGAGGTTGTGTATTTTAATTTTAACTGTTAACAGCTTTCCACCTCAAAAGCTCTGGACCATAATTGTATAATATAATTAAACATTTGTATTCTGTGTTTTTTTTTCTCCACTTTTTTTTCATCAGTCCTCCCAGTCACATGGAATGGATTTGAAGGAACCTGTTGAATCAAGTCATTAAGTCAACAAAATCAAGTCATCAAATCAAAATAGTTTCAGGGCTGGTCCCAGTGCTAAGCATTTGGCTACTTATACTATGGGATTTTGGAGAAACCTCACAGACCACTATCCTTCATTTATGAGAAATCACAGGAATTCTCACTGCCTGGAAAAGAGGAATCATACCCCCAGTTTTTAAAAATATAAGAGAGGAAGTTATAAGTGAAACAACAAGCTGGTCATTTTCACCTCTGTGGCATGGTCATGGACCAGATCCATCCAGAGAGGCAATTGATAACAATCAACCTAGCTTCACTAAGGGTAAATAATGCCTGACAAATCTGGTGGCCTTCTGCTATGGGGTTTCAGCTTTGGCAGGTAAGGGAAAAGCATCTAACATCACCTGTCTGGACTTGTGCAAAATATTTTACCTCATTCTATCTGAAATCCTTGTCTCTAGATTGAAGAAATATGGTTTGACAGATGGACCAATCAATGGATAAGGAATTGTCTGGATAATCACACTCATGGAGCTGAAGTCAATGTATAAGTGTCCAGGTGGGAACCTGTGGTGGCTGTTTCCTCAGGGGTCGTTACTGGAACTAGTGCTATTTAACCTTTCTGTTGGTGACATGGACATCAAGATTGAGTGTATCCTCAGCAAGTCTGCAGACAACACCAAGGTCAGTGGCATGGTTGACATGCTGGAGGGAAGTGATGTCATCCAGAAGGATCTTGAGAGACTTGAGAGATGGGTCTGTGCAAACCTTATGAAGTTCAGCAAGACCAAGTGCAAGGTACTGCACATGGATAAGGGCAATCCTAATAAATAATACAGGTTCTTGTGAGGCCCCACCTAGAGTACTGTGTTCAGCTCTGGGGCCACCAACATATGAAGGACATGGACATTTTGGAGCAAGTTCAGAGGAGGGTCATGGGGATAATCAGAGGGATGAGGTACCTTTGCTCTGAAGATAGGCTGAGAGCATTGGGATTGTTCAGCCTGGAGAACAGAAGACTACAGTGAGACTCTATAGCAGTCTTTCAGGGGGTCCTAAAAGAAAGCAGGAGAGGTATTCTTTATCTTGGAGTATACTCAAAGGACAAAGTGTAATGGCTTTAAACTAAAGGAAGACAGATTTAGATTAGACATGAGGAAGAAATTATTAGCTATGAGAATGGTGAGACACTGGAACAGGTTGCTCAGAGAAGTTATGGCTACCCCATCCCTGGAAATGTTCAAGGCAATCTGGCCCAATGTAAGGTGTCTCTGACTATGACAGGGGATTTGGAAGTAGATTATCTGTAAGATCCTTCCCAGCTCAAACCATTCAATTATTCTATGATTCTATGATTCTATGATTATTGGAAAGACAGGTTATCCAGAATACTACTTTTGTTATCCTGATAGAATAAGACAAATGATGACTTTTCTTAGAAAGAAAGACTTAGGAATCTCTTTCCTTAGTATTTGTTTTTTTTTTGTTTGTTTGTTTGCTTTTTTTTGTTGTTGTTGTTGCTTTGTTTTTTAATAGCACCTTTTAAATTATAAGTCCATTTCAGTCTTAAACTTTTGTGAACTTAAAGCAATAGATTTCTCTCTTTTACCTGGAAGACTTCAGTTTACAATAAAATAGAACTTTAATATTTTATTGTACTGTTTTTTTACTAAAGTTGGCTCTAGCCCCCCTACATAGCAGCCAGAAATTTTTCTGGGAACTTTCAGTTTTTGCAACAGGCATCCATGCACTCTTTTAGGGCTATGTTAAATTTTACAGCAGTCATAGCTGAAAGGCATTTTCTGCTGAAACTTTGAGGGCTTTTATTCTATCATTTCCTTGACAGAGACTATGAATATCATCATGCTTAGTTTTTCATGGACTGTAAGTTTTACTTTTCAGAACTCTGACTTTTGGGCAACATTTGTATCTGCCACATAGCTGCAGGAGGAGCAGGAACTTAAAGTCTTGTTATGTATAAGATACATCAGCTAGCCTGTTCAAGGGTTGAGGACCTTTGGCTGTCAAATGCAAGATACTCCTTCAGAGATTTTGATTGCCCCTAAAATCTTGAGTCACTTTCACTTTCGCTTTTAGTGAAGAAAGACTGCTGATTTCTCAAAAGTGTTCTGTACAAGTTGAGAGTAGTCTTGGGTAGAAAATTTCTGAGAAAACAGCTTGGACAAAACACATAGATTTCTTAATTATGAAAGGTTTCCTTCAGAACTATATGGACTTGAAAACCTTTCATATTAGACAAGATCACAGTGGAAAGTGCTTTTGAACCTGAAGTTTTGCCTGTGCCATGGTACCTAGCAGAACTGGGTGTAAACAACACCAGTTAAGTTGTTGTAATGCAAAATTTTGTTCTCAACCTCTGTACATTGTGAGATTGCAGTGCCTGTGTTTAAGGTACAAGCCTGCAAGACAGTCTGTCCCAGTGGAGCACTACCAGCTGGTCATGCCTCCCAATGGCTAACACCCAAGTACTGCATTCTGATGGAGCTTGATACTTGATGACAGAGTCACTCTTTATTAAATATTTAGTTTAGAATGAAATACACTGTCCTCTAGAACCACTTTTCTTTACTTAGGCAAAGAGAAAAAAGCCTTGGGTGATATGCCCAAATGTAGACCTTGACACTTAGTAGAAGTTAAAGTTATAAGAGATGAATCCTACATAATATATTTGTGTGAATATAGGTTATGGAAAAGTAAAATGCACTCAGATGTTTTCAATCGCATAAGATTATGAAAGATTTCACAGAATTTATGAAGTTTTTATTTCTCTTCTAATGTTCCATATCAGTTCCTTGAAACATTTAGACATTACTTTTGCTCTTACATCATGAATATTTTGTATAAAGAAACATTTTTGCATAAAGCAGTATAGATTTATACTGTTTTCAAATAACCCACTAAGAATATCCTAAATAGAATATAAACATTCCTTGTAGTACTTGTAACAGCTATTTCCAAGCTATAGCTACTACTAGTAATATGCAAGAACTATTCTAAATAAATAAATAATTTTGTATTCATAGAATTATTACGTTAGAATACCATCACCTATTTCTTTATTTGCAAATATAGCAACATTTGAGGGTTGTAGGCTTTTTTTTTTTTTTTTTTTTTTTTTTTTTTTTTTTTTTTTTTTTTTTTTGCCTTTAGGAAGGAAAACTAAGACAACTGGAAAACTAAACTGCTTTTAAATCTGTAAATTTAATTATTTCTCTGGAAACAGTATTTTCCTGAAAATCAGGAATAAATTCAGACTCAATGTATAGGAGGGTGAATTACAAAGTTTTGTTTAAAGCAGATTCACAAAAATTTATTGGGACTTACTATCTATCAAACTATCAGATTTTCAAAACCATTAAAAGGCTAATTCTTTCTCACAGTAAGGCTCTTTTTATTATCCTCACTGTGAGTGGTGTAGCATGCTTCAACATGTACTCTTAATTGCTTAAGTAACAGAAGTGTTTTTAATGTAAATGGCAGCCATCTCTTTGAAAAGTAATGTAACCTGAAATAGTAAAGACTTTATTATAATCTACAGTGTTCAGATCTGACAAGTCTTTTAGTGACCCTGGTTATGTATGTTCAGTGAATACGAAAGTGCTTACACATCTATGGTCTGCCATTTCTCAGCCTTTGTATCTGCCCTGGTTATCAACACTCTGATTTTACCACACCATTTTCTGCTAGTTATCAGGTAAGCTTAGATTTATGCACTACTACTGAGAAAGCTTCATAGGTACTGTTGGTCTTCCAATATTTTTCTGCTCAGAACTTCTTCAATGCTCTACCTTCACTGCTTGTGAAGCCTGGCCATTTCCCACATAAATCCCTTTAACCATCTGTGAAATCTGGCTGTCCATCCCTCATGGCACTATCTGTAACTTTTTTCAGCTTCTTCCTCTGCTATTTGTTATGTCCAGCAAATTCTAATTTCCCGAGAATATCTAATATCATATCCCATAACCATAATTCTCCATGTTTTGAACAGTTAGTTAAATTTCAGGCTAGGGTCTTTATAATAGTATACCTTGACATCGTTCCTAAAAAGAGACACATACAGTAGCCAAATAGTTTTCTTGATATTCCTTTGAACATAAAGGGAAAGGACGTATGCCAACAGAAACAATACACTGAAATTGTTAATGGTTGTATTATGCTCTTCAGGAGGAAAAAAATACGCAAGATATATGAAACAAAGCACTTAATTCCATTATGTTCTTGACTGTTAAAACATATGTCCTTTTCCTAGAGAGTTGTTCAAAGGGCAACAAAAATGGTAAAAGGTCCAGAGCGGAAGACTTAGAAGGAACAGCTGAGGCTCCTTGGTTTGTTCAGCCCAGAACAGAGGAGGCTGAGGGAAGGCCTCATGGCTGCCTGCAGCTCCTCATGAGGGGTGCCGAGGGGCAGTGCTGAGCTCTGCTTCTCATGACAGCGACAGCGAATGGCATGGAGTTGCATCAGGGAGGTTCAGGTGAAGGTTAGGGAAAGGCTCTTCAAGGAAGGTGTGGTTGGATACAAGAACAGGATCTCCAGGGAAGTGGTCACAGCACCAAGTTGATGGAGTTCAAGGACTGTTTGGACAGTACTCTTGGAAATATGGTTTCATTTCTGAGTGATCCTATGGCAGGATTTAGACTCAATCCCTTCCAACTTCAGGTATTCCATGGTACCATGATTTTATGATTCTGTGATTATATCTGAAAGTGTCTGTATTTAGAAAATGTACTGACTAGACATTGATGTTAAAATATTGTTTTACCTAAATAGAACATTCATTTTAACTGTCCTTTCCTTCAGACATGTGTTAAGAGACAGTATTTTTTTCTAGTGAAACTATTTGCTTTACAGAAACCTGATGACTAACTTTCTTAAATATTTATACCTTCTTCTTTGACAATTCACCATAATCATATATTATGAAATTATTCTCTCCTTCACAGCTGTCATACCATTTCTCTCTGAATGTAGATATACATTTTACTGTATTATGTAAACTACATAAATATGTAGTATACACAGGAAGAAGCATGAGAGAAATAGCAACATGAGACATCCAAGCAAGACAACATACTTCATTATATTGCATACTTAACTGTCTTTTAAGCCCTTTAAATAACAATTAAATAAATATCACAATCTCATTATCTATGCATTTTGATATAGCTGAATAAGACAAAAGTAACTTGACACATTTTCTGTTGTAATTTAAAGGATAAATTATTGTCACAGCTTTGAAATCTGTAGGAAAAAAATAGCGTCTGTATCTTCTCTGTTTTGTTCCCAATAGTTTGTTCAGTTTCCACTTCAGCTGTTCTCACTGTATGCTGCCATTGATGGCGTTGGCAGTTTGTTTCTTAAACCAGCTACCTGTGCTCAATAAAAGAATATGTCTAAACTTAATAGACTGCATGCTGTTGCCTTTTCACAGTCATCTCTTGTTTTCCATCAAATTAGTTAGACTCCTAAAGTGCCTGTTATCATCAATACTTTTTTTTTTTTTTTTCCTGTTAGGCTTTTATAAAATGACATCTCCACTTAGTTGTTATCTCTTCTGAAAATGTCAATATGTAAAGATTAAAGTTGTATTAGAGTTGTAAAAAGTATTTTCAGTGATAAATATATTCAACAGTTTCAGAATTTAGGGGACTTCAAATTATCTTGGAACAGAGCATCAGTTGTCATGTTTATGCTCTCTTTTACTTTTTCTAGTACAACAGCAGTTGGAAGCACTGAAGAAGCGACTCTTTGTGATAGACTTTATAGATGCATAGCATTGCCTTAAAGGCTTATAATTTATGTACAAAGAGTGGGAAAAAGGATCATCAGTGACATTATTACTTAAAACAAATCTAACAGGACCTCTGAGCATATCCCCTAAAATTTGCCAGAAAGACTGTTTTTTTTTATATTATTATTTTATTTTTATTTATTATATGGAAAACTACGTGTCACCAACAAACCTCATAATTTTTAAGACCAGATGAATATTACAGATAGTCTACTAATCAACAAGTTAATTCTTAATGTAATCTTTTCTTTTTCTCAGAATACTATATTAAGAAAAAAAAAAACAAAAACACTGTTTTGCTCATCAGAACACCTCTTTATAAGATTTGATAAATATTTGATCACATAAGTACAAGAGTTGTTTGTCTGAGAATTAAATTCTTCTGAAATCTTAACTAAATATGCTAAGGTTCTTTTGGTCTTTATAGAAGTGGGGCACTTTGAATCTGCTTTTTTATAGCCCTAGTCCCTAGAAACATCAAATGATGGTGTGGAACTCTTCACAAAATGTCAGCATTCAGGCGTACTGTCATGATATGGGGAAAAATAAAGAAATAAATGAAAGGAGAGGTAAAGTTGGTAAGAAACAACAGATGAAACCTCTCTCTTCAATAAAAGCTTATTTCAATATAACTTGACCAAGTCTTTCAAGCTCTGCAGTTAAAACTGAATGTTTCTCTATTCAAGGCTAAGGTAACTGACCAAAGTCAGCTAAGGAAGGAAAAAGATAAAGAGGAGATGGAGCTATGACAGTAAGATCTGAGAGGAGACCTCTGAGTATTCAGATTTGAATTTTCCTTTGTGCCACAGAGAAGAGCAATGACTGCTCTGACCCATAGAAATAATCATAGACACATACTGTAACATCTCATGATGACTGTTTCTGCCTTTGCACTAGGATTTAAGGCCGTATACTAACATGCTAAGCATAGGAAACATGTTTTCTCTATCTGTCCAAAGAATTATGCTACTTTGACAATTTTTACATCTGGATTTTACCTTCTGCCTCATCCAGATCCATAGTAATGTGAAATAGAAGTTAACTCTGCATAATTAGCATTGAAAAGCTTCTTAAAGCAATGGGCAAACAATGCTAGCATTAGAGAATGTGATATTTACAGTTTCTGAGTTTTCAGAAATGTTAGTCAAGATTATCCTGAAATATATGTGTACTATAACCATGATAGTATTCCAGCTTTACAGACCTACCTTGTACAAATTTATGTGGTAGGCAGCCCAAAACTTCCTTCTGGATAAATGGAGAGAAATAAATAAAGGGCAATTATTTGTATGGCAGTTCAGATGATTTCTTTAGGATAAAAAGACCTTTGTTCTACAAATTCCTGTTTTCCTCTGCAGGCCAGAAAATACTAGATGTCTAGTTTAGATGTAAGCATTTACATTTAAGAGATGATTTCCACTGCAGAAGTTTTTGCATTATTTCCTCATCTATATATACATATACATATAAATTGATAAAACAAGCATATATGTATTATTTCCAACTGGATAAGGTAAGTTGGAGTGCTGATTTAAAGAAAGTGACAGTATGAGCCTTTTAGATTATTTGTAATCTGTTCTTGCAGATGAAACGGGTTTCTCCATATTATGATATGTATTATCAAGTTGATCAAGCTTACTTCTGGGCCTGGGATCCATGAAGAAATTTTATGAAGACAAGATCTTTACCACATTAAGGATTCTATAGTTTCAGCAAGAATACAGTGACGGCGTAAATACTTATAAGGATGCATTTAAAATTGAGTAGTTAAGAATATTCCAGATTGCTTCCGATAAAATTATGGGCAAAAGCAGAATATATATTTACTTCCAAAGACAAGTTTAAGTCAATAGTAAGTATTTAAAGACCTCAGCAATAAAAAGTGGTAAGTATTAAAAAATTAGAAGTTCAGTCTAAAATGTGATTTCCCTGAGAATTACCATAGTTTAAATTTCTACAATAATTTGAATTTTACACCTTGCAGTTATTTCTAAATTCATTTGAATTATTCTCAGCACATTTCTTATCAATCTTATTACGAAGTCCTAGGAATAGATTAATTTCCATCAATTCAAATGTCTTCCACCTTACTATAATATTGAATAGTATATGATTATCTGAGCCTATATCTGTACTTGAAAATTAAAAGCGACCATGTTCTCTGGCTAAAGAGTAAATGACGTAGAACTGTCTAGAATAAATACTTTTTCCTCTGACTACCAGTAAAGCTTCATCTGGGTAAAAATAGTCTCCAGAGAGACATTGTCAGGGGAAGATCATTCAAATATGTTAAAACCGTACCCCCAAAAAGCCCCTCCAGCTTTTTTGCTAGCAAAACAGTAGGAGAACATGAAAAACTGATATGACCTTGGCTCTGTGCAGCACTGCTCAGCAACAACTAAAACACTGGTGTTTCTCCTAAAGCCAAAACATAACAACATACCAGACACTGTAAAAAAATTATCTCTGTTCTTGATTTAGCCAGGACAATATGAAAAGCCTTCAGTCCTCTTTGCCCAGGTAGCTGTGTATGAACATGAGACCCTGCATGCTGCAGAAGTTGCACTTTGAACATGCTTAAGACGGAATCTGAATATATACTTTATTTGAATGAGTTGTGCATAATTTAGACATACAGGGAAACTTTCACTATTTAAGTCAGGATAGTGATATTTTTGTTCTGAAAAAAAAAAAAAAAAAGCATCAAAAGACTGTACTATGAGACTGTATGTATATGAGATCATACCAACTCTCATGATTCTTTAGTTTAGGATTTTTTTTCCTTTTCTGAAACTCAAGCTAATTAGTATAACTAGTTTAAAGTAAGTTATTTTCCCTTACAGTAAACAGAAATTTCTCCTGTCTATGCTTGAGTAAAATAATTTGAATAATTTGAAATTTGTTTTGTCCTTCAAAAAGTCAGTTTGACGTCAAAGAAAAGAATTAAAATGTCTAAACAGATTTTTAGATCAAATGTACTGTCAATCCCATTCTCCAGGCTTAGTAACAGTAATGAAAAAGATCCACAAGACAATCCTATCTAGTGGATGGCCAAGCAAACAACAGAGTATTTGTTCCTGTTTCTAGGAGACTCTATACATGAAGTGAAAATTTATCAATATTTATCACATGAATATTAAAATTTCTAGGTTGTTATTAGATCTCATTTAAGGAAATATCTGCCATAATTAATACTTGTTATTGTTGCTGTTAGATTTAGCTGTCAACTCTAGGCCCTATGATCAACCCATGAATTATTTCTTATGATTGACAATACTGCTCTTAATTTTACTTAGTAACTTTTTTTAATATTAAAATTCACATTAGAAACCAATGCACACTTATTATTTTCTAAGGCTGATTATTATACAAAAAACAACAACAAGAGCAACAACAAACCCTTCTGTCAGCAGGAAAGATGTTTTATTTAAGCCTCTCTCTCCTGAGTGTGCTTTTCAGAAGAAAAGAACTGGTTATTATTGGAAAGATGAAGGTGGTGTTGGAAGACTAGAATATTACTCCTTCCCTCAATTTCTATATAGCAATAAAAATTACTCATAACGTCTTTGGTGTTTCTCTCAGTAGTTTCAGAATCTTTGGTACTTTAGGGAATATCTTCAGAGCTGCATGCAAACTATTTTGTTATATGCAGAGAAAGCTAATGTGATTTGCCTTTGGTAATCTTTCCCTTCATGTTTCTAGGCATGGATTATTTTGATAGAGTTAACTGCCCATCATTTAAAGAAAATATTTTGCTGTGACATTTTGGTTTCCCATAGCATATTACTGCACAAATTTTGTAACCTTATTCAATTATGTTATCACAGCATGCTACGCAAAGAAAATATATTTAAAAAAAAACAAAACAGATTTCAGACTGTAACTTGATAACTTTGGTCAACTGTTCAACCTTAAATCAATGAATGAAAAATTATGTATTTAAAAGAGGCTTTACTTCAGTATATGATGTTCATAAGTAGAGAGTTGACAGACAAATTCCAAATTACGCTAACAGAGCAGTGGAAGTGAATGTCTTGTCTTCAGGGAAGTTTAAATCAATGGGAAGTAAAAAAAAAATACATATATATATATACATAAAGGAAAAAGTTTAGGATCTTCACACTTAAGGATGGATTATGCTTGACAGATACTAAGCTACTACACTTTACTACTAAAACTACAGTATAATGCAGGTCGTTACTAACTTTGTAAAGAAAAATGTCATGTCTGAATTTTTTTGTCTCAGGATAACGTCCCTTACTTAAAACAGCAGATTAAATAAATGAACTTTTAAAATTGTGTAAGTACATGTATAGATTAGCACACATTTCCTGTCAAACAATAAGCAAATCTTGTGATACAGTGTGTTTTATTAGATGGGAAAATAGTGCAGATAATGGGAAATCTCCTGTGAAAGATTATGTAAAACTTAAAGAATTTACCTTTTCTTACCTATGAAAGAACTGGAAAATAAACCACACAACTAATTTCATCTTCCTGGAAAGCAGGGTATGCCAGGTCATTAGAACTGTAAAAAGAAGTTTCAGATCTCATTCAGATTTTATTTTATTTTTTTTAATTTCTTATAATAACAAATACTAATTCATGCTCCAGAACTATCTAAAATACTGTCACAACCTGCAACTGAAATTTGCTGTGAATAAAATGTCAGAACATAGGATTGCAACAGTAGGAGGAGCAGAGAAGCAGAGAAGAGGAAAATTATCCTGCATATACAAAAGACAGGACAGCTAATTCACTTCTATCTTCCACTACAGAAAACATGCTAGAAAACGCTTCTTCATAACCATGCTTAGAGTGAAATCTGTATCCTTTTTCTTTATGGTCAGAGGAAATTTTCTTCTGATGGTCAGAGGAAATTTTCAGCAAAAGACAGTTCTTTCTATGAAAGTAAGCAAAAATTAGAAAGTCTTTTCCTATGTGAAACTCATCTATAACATGAAAAGTACGTCTTCCAATTTTCCAGAATAAATGGATGTTACTGTTCATAGCACCAAGTAGTCTTTAAACTGATCAGTGTAAGTCAACCATCTACTTGCAAAGATGTTACGTGAAATGATTACTCTCTACTTCAGTCTTAGCAAAGCCTTCTCTCCAACTTGGTTATATATTCTGTCAAGAAGAAACTACCTCATCCACAAAAAATTAAAATAAGTTTTGTAATTTTATAACTCTATAAAAGTCTAATTAGGTAACTTAGAATTTATTCTTAAAAAATCTTTTCTGGCACATCTGGAGAAAAAAAAAAATCTTAATTTAAGTGTCATCTTGCTTTCAGTGCTTCAGGTACTGTACTTTCCTAAATAGAAGGAAGTTTGATGTTTGATTTGCAACAGCTTGCTTAACCTTTCAAGTCTACTTGATGTTTCTTGACACTGATTAAACATTTGGGCAGTATGTTACCTAAACACTGAGATTTTTTATGTACTTCTACTTTTAATTGTTTTCCATTCGAAAAATAAAGTCTATCCTGATGATATATTTAAAAGCGTTATATTTTTGCCTTCAACTTGTCAGAATATTGTTAAAATCTACAGACTACAACTGAACAATTTTCAAATATACCAGTGACATGAACAATTCTGCAGTTTTATTTACTTAAATTATTTTGAGACAGGAAATCTGAGGACTTCTTCTGTTTGTATCATTATTGCACAGCTGTTTTCTGTATTAATAAACAAATCTCTAAACTTCAACAGTTGTATGGCACAGAAACTCATTCAGCAGTTTTTTTTTAGTCTGAGCTCCAAAGTTCTTTAGAAGACCAACAGAAGCAGATTTTTGAGTGTACTTCAACTTCCAAAGTGAATATTGTACAGTGATCTGTCTCTCCTGTTCTGATTTTGATTTGGTATTTATTTTGTTGTTTTCCTTATACAGAATATTTGAACCTAAAACCTTTTTGTAACAAAATTTCAGCCTTTGATTGCAAAAGTTTATCATTAAAAAATGCTGTTGAATAAAATTTTAACACATAATTTTCAAGCAATTTGTCTTTAAAAATTCATATTAATTTTAGAGACCATACAGCAGAGTAACTGCTTTTCACTGCTTTTCATAAGCCTGAAGGTGTCATATGAAATGAATTACATTAACATGAAACATTTCATTATCTTCTAGTACAAAATGACTTTTAAGAACAAAAGATCAGCAAATATAGTGACATCATGGGTGTCACGGGGTTATCCCTAGATATAAGTCCGTGACAGGGGGCACAGGCCCCAGAAAAAAAAAAAGGGAGATATAAAAGAGCAAGGGGGAAAAAAAAAAAAAAAGAAGTGGTACTAACAGTATGCCGCGTGATCCAGCCGGCCCCGGGCCGCATGCTCCGGGAGAGGGGAAGGACAGGGAGCTAGTAGATGGGTTTAACAAAAGGAGCACACTGGCAACGATCTGAGGAGGAACGGTAATTTACTAAATTTAACTAAATCAAACAAAATGAAAGAGAGAAGAGTATCCAAAATGCGAGTCAAACCACGATAGTGCAAGGGAAGCACGTGCTTTTCTCCGCGGCAAGCTGAGAAGGCTGAGCTGGGGCAAAGGGAGAGGAGATGCTCGGGGTCCTGTCCGAAGCTGCACACCACTTCCTCTTTGTGCCAAGTCCTCCTGGGATGCCGTCCCTCCCCTCCCATCAGGATACTCCAAATGCCCATAAGAGGCAGTAAACAGAACCAGAACATTAACTCTTTAACTCCCACTGGTTAACATGATGTTCTGATGTGGAATACTGACCACAAAAAATCACTAAACCACAACAATGGGATAGTGACTTGATCATGTCAAGTTTTGTCTTTTCTAAAATTGCATTTAAATCTTCAAAACACAATGGTACATGAAGAAATCTGTAACATCAGGACAGCTTTGAATTTGTTTTATGCTGTTTCATGTGCTGTCCTTTGATAAACTACATTAGCAGAATGCTTTTCTTCCTAGCAAATAATTCCACCAAGCATTCTTACTCTAGATTTTGAGACAGATAAAAATGAATGTTGGCAAAGATCTGTTCTTTCCACTTATCAGTAGTACCAAAAATTAGTTCAACATTTGTATTTAAAATTTTGCAGAAAAGTATTTTAAAAATATAAGAAAACGTAACACATACATATATTAACATGTAATTAAGTATATTTAAGTTAAAATCACAGTTTAGCATGATATAAGCCAAGCGTAAAACAGGAAATATTTACAGATGACTTTGCCAAACGTATTTTGATAGAAGAAAATTAGTGGGATGTACTTACTTGTTTTGGGGGCTTTTCATTCAAATACATTTTTACTTATTAAAAATATTATGTTTTCAAGTGTTTCTGAAGTTTCTTATAAGACTAGTTTCTTAGAAGTTCATTTGCTTAACCGTTTAACTGCCTGGCTGGAGTTCTCCATTATCTAAACATCCTTAGATTTAGAACTCCAGAGTTTCTAGACTCTCATGACCAACTATCTCCCTTAGATTTCCAACTGCTGTCTCAGTCAAATTCTTAAGTCCTAATTAAAAAGCATTTTTAAAGCTCTCTGACCTCTACACTGGGAAAAGTAAATAAGATATCCAGTTTCCAAGTTTTGCAATCTCAGCTCTGTTTTATGAAATCAGTGATCTATACGTCTTCTTGGAATAGCTCAGATCCCTAACCAAACTTCACTAAACTAGATTTCCAGATATACTAATACCCACAGTTGCTTCTATGGTGAGATCAGAGAATAGTTAGACTCTTATTAATTCAATAATTAGAGATAAGCAACTATAGAATTCTCAAAAGTTACCTCAACTCCTGTCACTAGTACTTCTTGAACAGATAGCTGAGCTGTAGTCCGGAAAGTGGAATGGTGATAGCAATGAGCAATTGTTATCTGAGAAACACCCTCCATTTTTTCAGATAAAATGCAGCACAACTGTAGTTGGGAGAAATATTTTCAAATTCTATTCTCTGTTTTATAAAGGATCAAACACATACACAACAAAAATGCTTATAATTTATGTTTGAATGCAGTTGGATTTGCTAAGCATAGCAGAGCTAGGCTTATAAAGGTCCTAAGAGTTTACCAGCACAAACTCTTATAAGTGTGTGAAGCCACTGCTTCTTACCACTTGAGATATATAAAAGGATGATGTCAAAGTCTGTGTTCTCTGTCTTCTCTGTCCTTTCTATCCTTGAAAGAGATTGTGTTGTTCTTAAAAAAATAAGATCTATTTTTAGCACGTTAGATCAGACAGGGCCATTTCCACTATTTTTCTATTTCTTTCCAAATGAAATCCATCTGAAAAGGCAATTAAGGTCTATATAGGAGGCAGTAAATTTAGAAGGAATGTGAAAGGGGAAAAAATAATCAAGATATATATAAATCTCAAGTATTCCACATTGTCNATCAAAAGACTGTACTATGAGACTGTATGTATATGAGATCATACCAACTCTCATGATTCTTTAGTTTAGGATTTTTTTTCCTTTTCTGAAACTCAAGCTAATTAGTATAACTAGTTTAAAGTAAGTTATTTTCCCTTACAGTAAACAGAAATTTCTCCTGTCTATGCTTGAGTAAAATAATTTGAATAATTTGAAATTTGTTTTGTCCTTCAAAAAGTCAGTTTGACGTCAAAGAAAAGAATTAAAATGTCTAAACAGATTTTTAGATCAAATGTACTGTCAATCCCATTCTCCAGGCTTAGTAACAGTAATGAAAAAGATCCACAAGACAATCCTATCTAGTGGATGGCCAAGCAAACAACAGAGTATTTGTTCCTGTTTCTAGGAGACTCTATACATGAAGTGAAAATTTATCAATATTTATCACATGAATATTAAAATTTCTAGGTTGTTATTAGATCTCATTTAAGGAAATATCTGCCATAATTAATACTTGTTATTGTTGCTGTTAGATTTAGCTGTCAACTCTAGGCCCTATGATCAACCCATGAATTATTTCTTATGATTGACAATACTGCTCTTAATTTTACTTAGTAACTTTTTTTAATATTAAAATTCACATTAGAAACCAATGCACACTTATTTTTTTCTAAGGCTGATTATTATACAAAAAACAACAACAAGAGCAACAACAAACCCTTCTGTCAGCAGGAAAGATGTTTTATTTAAGCCTCTCTCTCCTGAGTGTGCTTTTCAGAAGAAAAGAACTGGTTATTATTGGAAAGATGAAGGTGGTGTTGGAAGACTAGAATATTACTCCTTCCCTCAATTTCTATATAGCAATAAAAATTACTCATAACGTCTTTGGTGTTTCTCTCAGTAGTTTCAGAATCTTTGGTACTTTAGGGAATATCTTCAGAGCTGCATGCAAACTATTTTGTTATATGCAGAGAAAGCTAATGTGATTTGCCTTTGGTAATCTTTCCCTTCATGTTTCTAGGCATGGATTATTTTGATAGAGTTAACTGCCCATCATTTAAAGAAAATATTTTGCTGTGACATTTTGGTTTCCCATAGCATATTACTGCACAAATTTTGTAACCTTATTCAATTATGTTATCACAGCATGCTACGCAAAGAAAATATATTTAAAAAAAAACAAAACAGATTTCAGACTGTAACTTGATAACTTTGGTCAACTGTTCAACCTTAAATCAATGAATGAAAAATTATGTATTTAAAAGAGGCTTTACTTCAGTATATGATGTTCATAAGTAGAGAGTTGACAGACAAATTCCAAATTACGCTAACAGAGCAGTGGAAGTGAATGTCTTGTCTTCAGGGAAGTTTAAATCAATGGGAAGTAAAAAAAAAATACATATATATATATACATAAAGGAAAAAGTTTAGGATCTTCACACTTAAGGATGGATTATGCTTGACAGATACTAAGCTACTACACTTTACTACTAAAACTACAGTATAATGCAGGTCGTTACTAACTTTGTAAAGAAAAATGTCATGTCTGAATTTTTTTGTCTCAGGATAACGTCCCTTACTTAAAACAGCAGATTAAATAAATGAACTTTTAAAATTGTGTAAGTACATGTATAGATTAGCACACATTTCCTGTCAAACAATAAGCAAATCTTGTGATACAGTGTGTTTTATTAGATGGGAAAATAGTGCAGATAATGGGAAATCTCCTGTGAAAGATTATGTAAAACTTAAAGAATTTACCTTTTCTTACCTATGAAAGAACTGGAAAATAAACCACACAACTAATTTCATCTTCCTGGAAAGCAGGGTATGCCAGGTCATTAGAACTGTAAAAAGAAGTTTCAGATCTCATTCAGATTTTATTTTATTTTTTTTAATTTCTTATAATAACAAATACTAATTCATGCTCCAGAACTATCTAAAATACTGTCACAACCTGCAACTGAAATTTGCTGTGAATAAAATGTCAGAACATAGGATTGCAACAGTAGGAGGAGCAGAGAAGCAGAGAAGAGGAAAATTATCCTGCATATACAAAAGACAGGACAGCTAATTCACTTCTATCTTCCACTACAGAAAACATGCTAGAAAACGCTTCTTCATAACCATGCTTAGAGTGAAATCTGTATCCTTTTTCTTTATGGTCAGAGGAAATTTTCTTCTGATGGTCAGAGGAAATTTTCAGCAAAAGACAGTTCTTTCTATGAAAGTAAGCAAAAATTAGAAAGTCTTTTCCTATGTGAAACTCATCTATAACATGAAAAGTACGTCTTCCAATTTTCCAGAATAAATGGATGTTACTGTTCATAGCACCAAGTAGTCTTTAAACTGATCAGTGTAAGTCAACCATCTACTTGCAAAGATGTTACGTGAAATGATTACTCTCTACTTCAGTCTTAGCAAAGCCTTCTCTCCAACTTGGTTATATATTCTGTCAAGAAGAAACTACCTCATCCACAAAAAATTAAAATAAGTTTTGTAATTTTATAACTCTATAAAAGTCTAATTAGGTAACTTAGAATTTATTCTTAAAAAATCTTTTCTGGCACATCTGGAGAAAAAAAAAAAATCTTAATTTAAGTGTCATCTTGCTTTCAGTGCTTCAGGTACTGTACTTTCCTAAATAGAAGGAAGTTTGATGTTTGATTTGCAACAGCTTGCTTAACCTTTCAAGTCTACTTGATGTTTCTTGACACTGATTAAACATTTGGGCAGTATGTTACCTAAACACTGAGATTTTTTATGTACTTCTACTTTTAATTGTTTTCCATTCGAAAAATAAAGTCTATCCTGATGATATATTTAAAAGCGTTATATTTTTGCCTTCAACTTGTCAGAATATTGTTAAAATCTACAGACTACAACTGAACAATTTTCAAATATACCAGTGACATGAACAATTCTGCAGTTTTATTTACTTAAATTATTTTGAGACAGGAAATCTGAGGACTTCTTCTGTTTGTATCATTATTGCACAGCTGTTTTCTGTATTAATAAACAAATCTCTAAACTTCAACAGTTGTATGGCACAGAAACTCATTCAGCAGTTTTTTTTTAGTCTGAGCTCCAAAGTTCTTTAGAAGACCAACAGAAGCAGATTTTTGAGTGTACTTCAACTTCCAAAGTGAATATTGTACAGTGATCTGTCTCTCCTGTTCTGATTTTGATTTGGTATTTATTTTGTTGTTTTCCTTATACAGAATATTTGAACCTAAAACCTTTTTGTAACAAAATTTCAGCCTTTGATTGCAAAAGTTTATCATTAAAAAATGCTGTTGAATAAAATTTTAACACATAATTTTCAAGCAATTTGTCTTTAAAAATTCATATTAATTTTAGAGACCATACAGCAGAGTAACTGCTTTTCACTGCTTTTCATAAGCCTGAAGGTGTCATATGAAATGAATTACATTAACATGAAACATTTCATTATCTTCTAGTACAAAATGACTTTTAAGAACAAAAGATCAGCAAATATAGTGACATCATGGGTGTCACGGGGTTATCCCTAGATATAAGTCCGTGACAGGGGGCACAGGCCCCAGAAAAAAAAAAAGGGAGATATAAAAGAGCAAGGGGGAAAAAAAAAAAAAAAGAAGTGGTACTAACAGTATGCCGCGTGATCCAGCCGGCCCCGGGCCGCATGCTCCGGGAGAGGGGAAGGACAGGGAGCTAGTAGATGGGTTTAACAAAAGGAGCACACTGGCAACGATCTGAGGAGGAACGGTAATTTACTAAATTTAACTAAATCAAACAAAATGAAAGAGAGAAGAGTATCCAAAATGCGAGTCAAACCACGATAGTGCAAGGGAAGCACGTGCTTTTCTCCGCGGCAAGCTGAGAAGGCTGAGCTGGGGCAAAGGGAGAGGAGATGCTCGGGGTCCTGTCCGAAGCTGCACACCACTTCCTCTTTGTGCCAAGTCCTCCTGGGATGCCGTCCCTCCCCTCCCATCAGGATACTCCAAATGCCCATAAGAGGCAGTAAACAGAACCAGAACATTAACTCTTTAACTCCCACTGGTTAACATGATGTTCTGATGTGGAATACTGACCACAAAAAATCACTAAACCACAACAATGGGATAGTGACTTGATCATGTCAAGTTTTGTCTTTTCTAAAATTGCATTTAAATCTTCAAAACACAATGGTACATGAAGAAATCTGTAACATCAGGACAGCTTTGAATTTGTTTTATGCTGTTTCATGTGCTGTCCTTTGATAAACTACATTAGCAGAATGCTTTTCTTCCTAGCAAATAATTCCACCAAGCATTCTTACTCTAGATTTTGAGACAGATAAAAATGAATGTTGGCAAAGATCCGTTCTTTCCACTTATCAGTAGTACCAAAAATTAGTTCAACATTTGTATTTAAAATTTTGCAGAAAAGTATTTTAAAAATATAAGAAAACGTAACACATACATATATTAACATGTAATTAAGTATATTTAAGTTAAAATCACAGTTTAGCATGATATAAGCCAAGCGTAAAACAGGAAATATTTACAGATGACTTTGCCAAACGTATTTTGATAGAAGAAAATTAGTGGGATGTACTTACTTGTTTTGGGGGCTTTTCATTCAAATACATTTTTACTTATTAAAAATATTATGTTTTCAAGTGTTTCTGAAGTTTCTTATAAGACTAGTTTCTTAGAAGTTCATTTGCTTAACCGTTTAACTGCCTGGCTGGAGTTCTCCATTATCTAAACATCCTTAGATTTAGAACTCCAGAGTTTCTAGACTCTCATGACCAACTATCTCCCTTAGATTTCCAACTGCTGTCTCAGTCAAATTCTTAAGTCCTAATTAAAAAGCATTTTTAAAGCTCTCTGACCTCTACACTGGGAAAAGTAAATAAGATATCCAGTTTCCAAGTTTTGCAATCTCAGCTCTGTTTTATGAAATCAGTGATCTATACGTCTTCTTGGAATAGCTCAGATCCCTAACCAAACTTCACTAAACTAGATTTCCAGATATACTAATACCCACAGTTGCTTCTATGGTGAGATCAGAGAATAGTTAGACTCTTATTAATTCAATAATTAGAGATAAGCAACTATAGAATTCTCAAAAGTTACCTCAACTCCTGTCACTAGTACTTCTTGAACAGATAGCTGAGCTGTAGTCCGGAAAGTGGAATGGTGATAGCAATGAGCAATTGTTATCTGAGAAACACCCTCCATTTTTTCAGATAAAATGCAGCACAACTGTAGTTGGGAGAAATATTTTCAAATTCTATTCTCTGTTTTATAAAGGATCAAACACATACACAACAAAAATGCTTATAATTTATGTTTGAATGCAGTTGGATTTGCTAAGCATAGCAGAGCTAGGCTTATAAAGGTCCTAAGAGTTTACCAGCACAAACTCTTATAAGTGTGTGAAGCCACTGCTTCTTACCACTTGAGATATATAAAAGGATGATGTCAAAGTCTGTGTTCTCTGTCTTCTCTGTCCTTTCTATCCTTGAAAGAGATTGTGTTGTTCTTAAAAAAATAAGATCTATTTTTAGCACGTTAGATCAGACAGGGCCATTTCCACTATTTTTCTATTTCTTTCCAAATGAAATCCATCTGAAAAGGCAATTAAGGTCTATATAGGAGGCAGTAAATTTAGAAGGAATGTGAAAGGGGAAAAAATAATCAAGATATATATAAATCTCAAGTATTCCACATTGTCTATATTTTCTTGTGAATATAATTAAAAAAAAAAAAAAGATTTTTAATAGTTTAATGAAAACTTAAGGTTGAGACTAAGCAGTTGTTAAACTGATTCATATCACATTATCATTGTTAAAGGAAATAAACCACATATATTCCTGAAATAGAGCATAGGAAAAAAAAAAAAACAAACATAGGAATTTAGCTGACAAGACAGCAGGAAGTTGAATGTTTTCTCTACATTAAAAAAAAACAAAACAAACAAACAAAACGATATCAAGTGTCATTTGAGATGTTATTTGAGTGTTCTGACTGACTTCCATTTGCACTCCACAAGGGCCTGGGTATCTCATACATTGAATATCCAACTCCATCAACATGTCTGGAATATCTTAGGACATTTCTAATTACTCTTGATGCTTGTATGTTCATAAATGACTTGGATGCTCAGTAACTGCTGCAGGACAAGCTGAATTTCTCTCCAAGTTACATCAACAGTATAAAGAAATGTAAGGACATCAATGTTTAGACAATTATATTTCTCGAAATAGGGGATTAGATTCCTAGTCCAAATGTGGGCAACTACATTTAGATACCTACTAAGTGTATTAATTTCAAGGTCAGTACATCTATCTTATTAGCTCTTCTTCTTCTTCGTAAGTATAGCTTTAATTGGCAGAAGATATTTAGCAACCTATTAGCTATTTTCTGCTTTTTCCAAGGAGAAGTGAAAACAAGCCATAACTGTGGAAACTGTCACACTAAGCATCTAAAGGAAAAAAAATATTTCGGGATTTTATACCAATAATTTTCATCCCTAATGCCCAAAGTGAAAATTCTGAACAATATTCATAATGATAACTATATTAGCAACATATATTCTATTATATGAAATAATATGTTTTATTGTATGAAATAATATGTTTTATGTCTTCAAATATGACAACACTCCACTAGCAATTCCAATTGAAATTGTACAAGATCACAGAATCATAGAATCATAGGGTTTCTAAAGGACATCTGGAGATCGTCTAGTCCAACATCCCTTCTAAGACAGGTTCCCCAGACTAGGTTATACAGGAAAACATCCAGATGTGTTTTGAATATCTCCAGAGAAGGAGACTCCACAACCTCTCTCTGGGCAGCTTGTATCAGAGCTCTGTTGCTCTCAAAGTAATGAAGATTTTCCTCATGTTCATATGGAATTTTTTGTGTTCCAACTTGTACCCGTTGCCCCTTGTCCTATCACTGGGCACAGCTGATAAAAACCTGGCCCCATCCTCTTGACACTCTCCCTGTAGATATTTATAAACGCTGATAAGATCCCCTCTCATCTTCTCCAGGCTGAACAGTCTCAGGTCTCTCAGCCTTTCCTCAAAAAGAAGCAGCTCCAGGCCCCTAATAATCTCTGTGGCCGTCCACTGGACTCTGCCTAGAAGTTCTCTTCTTTCTTCAACTGGGGATCCTAGAGTTGGACACAGTACTACTCTGGCCTCACCAGAACATAGTAGAGGGGGAGGATCACCTCCCTCAACCTGCTGGCAACACTCTTTTTAGCACACCTCAAGATACTACCAATCTTCTTGGCCACAAGGACACACTGCTGGCTCATGGTCAGCCTGTTGTCCATCAGGACCTCTATGTCTTTCTCTGTAGAACTCCTCTCTAGCAGGTCATCCCATAACCTGTACTGATATATGTGGTTATTCCTCCCCAGATGAAAGACTCCACACTTGTTAAAGTTGGTCTTGTTAAACTTCATCAGGTTCCTCCCTGTCCAACTCTTCAGCCTGTCCAGATCTTCCTGAAAGGCAGCACAGCCTTCCGGTGTGTCAGCCTCTCCTCCCAGTTTTGTATCATTAGCAAATTTGCTGAGGTTGCATTCTAACCCTTCATCCATCCAGGTCGTTTTTGAAGATGTTAAACAAAACTACACCCAGTACTGACCCCTGGGGAACACTGCTACTTACAGGTCTCAAACTAGACTTTGCATTACTGATTGCAACCCTCCGAGATGTGGCAGTCAGCCAGTTCTCAATCCACCTCACTTCTCACTCATACATCCCACACTTCCTAAGCTTACCTATGAGAATGTTATGGGAGACAGTGTTAAAAGTCTTGCTGAAGTGACGGTAGGCAACATCCACTGCTCTTAGAGGGATGTATCATTAGAAAAGTAGAGGGATATATCATTAAAAAAATCTCAGCAGATACATATAATATTTTGGTATTCCCAAACAAAATGCTTAAAGACACCTAATACCTCCCACTGGTGTGCACTAGACTTATGCAGTATTCAATATATATTCTTTGTAGTTCCACTTAATTCAGTATCGCTTTTTTTTTTCCCTAGCTTTAACCATTTTGATTACTTTCTTACACCAACCATTTTTTTAATTGAAAAAAATATATCTTTTTTTAGTATTAAGTAGTTAGTGACAAAACACACTGTTTATTGATGTTATTTTTAATAATGTCATGAGTGTTCTGTTCCTTGCAGTGTGATTTTATTTCCTTTTTGATATGTCTTTATTTTCTTCTTTGATAATTCACTATGAACTTCAGAAGAAAAGTGTTTTGTTTTTTTTTGATGGAAATAAAGAGATGAATAAAATGGTTCTTGTGATTTTCTTGATCATTGCATTTCCAAATAGTTCTTTAAAAAATCAGCATTTATTACTTTTTAAATGAAGTTTTATTATTGTTAGTACCACTTGTGATAATCTGGAACAACTTTTTGGCTCAAAGCTTGTTCAGTGGCACCCATGTGAGACATAACCTTCTCAGCAAGCTTTTAGGATTAATGGTTACTATGATGGCAGTGGTAAGAGAAACATATGTGGCTGGTTTCTCCTGTGACCAGGAGAAACTGTTTTCACTGTTGCAGTTTCAGGGCATTCATGCTGATTTATGGGGGTCATCTTGGAGGAGGGGACCACCATACAGTAAATGTGAGTACCTAGCAGCCCTCTGTGTGATCACCACGTGATCAATTGCCGATTACCCAAAGAGAGAGGGCAGGCACTACAGACATGCTGTTGCCCCTGACAAACAAAACATAAGTACCCCTGACAACTACCATCACACTTGACGAATAAAACATAAATGTCCCTGACAACTAAAGCAAGCCCTGACGAACTAAACAGAAGTGTCCCTGACAATCAACTGCTGTCCCTGGCAATCAAAATGATGCTATGAAGAGGATAAAAATGTGAAGAGTTCTGAGGAAAAGGGGATACCCCCTCTACTGAACTATAGCCGTGCAAGTCAATGAGACATTGCTAACTGACTTGCTACCCTCCCTTCCCCCCTACAGGCCAATAAGACATCACTGGATCCATGACTATGACAATGCCCAATTTATAAACCGTTCACTAACTTCCCTATCTTCCCTGCATTCTTTATCTGCTTCGAATTTGTAATAAATCAGTTGTACAGCATTGGCCTCATTTGCTGCCTTAGTCTCTTTCTGGGTATAAATATGTTGAACTCTATCTCTTCCACTCTAAGGTAGAAGACTGATATAAGACTTCTCCAAGTATCTCAGAAGAGATGATTATAAAGTCTTAGCACTGACATATATGTTATAATAAGATAACCACAACAGAGAAGTCTCATCTATATTCTGAAGCAATCTTCATATATATCATTATTCAATAAAAACTAACAGAACTTATACAGTCTCTCTGTACTGTGTTTGTGTCTAGCTAAAACTGGAATGGTGTATTTGGACAATAGATATACAGTTATCAATGGTGTGCTTGGAGATGGCTCTCACAACACCATTCTGAATGTTTTACCAATAAAGAGGACATGACTCAGACTTCTTGTAACCTGGAACTATTGTGCTGTTTCTATATAGCTTTCTACAAATTTAGTTTTTGCTTCCAGAAGAAATAAAATATTTCCCATTAATTGTAATCATGATGTGCACTGAAATATGAAACACAATACTGCATTTTTACGTTTATTTGTTAGAAATGATCCAGGTAATTAATGTTGAATTAATGTTAGAAATTTTTATGACATCTTCACTAATTCCAGAAGAACTCTTTTGGATTAATGATATTACAGTAAATATTAAAAGAATTAATAATGATTGAGATATCATTTTAAAGTGCCATCCTCACTTAAAGAACCGGCAATTGTCATATATTTTTAGCAAGTTTCTATGGCAAGCCTTTGGAAGAAGTTACAAATCATAATTATGTCTTTTCATATTCATGTGCTAACATTAATCAGGGTAGCTACTTATGCATGTGTGTAGATAGCAGTGTAATAGTGGATCTCTTAGAATTCCAAAGTAATTGAGTGTCACACTAGACGTTCTTTTGAGATTTTGTTCACTGTTGCTTTTCATTAAAAAACAAACAAAACCCTCCTTTTCTCTTCCTTGCTGTTTATTTCATTTGTGTATCTAGCACAGCACAATATTCACTTTTCCCTTTCCTTGCAGCGTTCCATCGTGAAAAGGGTGACAAAATGATGACTCTTGAAGCTCTCTGCAAACTCTGTCACAGAAAAGATGGTATACCTGCTTGGTAGCTTCACTGCAACACATGTCTATATGACAAATTGAAAATAAAGCATCCATTGCCAATCCTCTTTGGTGATAGGAAACAGAACATATAATTGCAAACAAAACAAAGAACAGTAAGAAGATAGTAAAATGCACTGTAAGATTTCAGTGACACTTCTATTTCCTTCAGCAGTATCATGTGGACTTTTTAAATGCTTGCCTGTGCCATTTTTGACCTGAATTTCTTATAAAATATTTTTAAAAGACTAGTAATTAAAATTTGATTATACATATATTTTTCTGAATTGTAACTGCAGTCTAATGTTTTACAAAGCTTAGTGAAAATCCTGAAAATTCAGAGAGAATATTTGAATGAAACAAATCCTACTCAGTTCTAATACCCAGATAACCACAATTCATTTTCATGTTTCGTTCATCTGAGAACAAAAATCAGCAATTGAAGAAGAGGAAATAGAATAAAAACATTTTAAATACCCTTTTAAAATCTGTGTTAAAGGAGACAGAAGAGGCAGAAAGCGCACAGGAAAGATTAAGATAATTTATGTAGAAAAGAATAAAAGACACTGAGAAGATTAAATTTAGTCTTTTCTGGCAGTTTCATAGCAACAAGTTAGAGACGGAAAAGACCTATTAGGTTATTAATTTAATCTCTGCCAAGGCAGGATTTTCTCCAACTATTTTTTTCCTGTACTTTGTTGTCTCTAGTGTAGAAATGTCTGGTGAATCTTCTACCACTACCTTTAGGAGACTATTTCAAATTTTCATACATCTTTCTATCAAGATTTCCACCAAAGTTCAGTCTGAATTTTCCTTTTCATTAATCTCAGCTCCTTATTTCTAGGATAGCTTGTTTTCTATATAAAATCTTTTCTCTCCCCATCATTCTCTCTCATTCCCCTTAGCTACTGTTTAGCTAAACCCTTTTATTTTTAGCTTTATTCATCATTACTGTGAAGTCATTCCCTCCTGCTTCCAACACCACTTTGTTGCCAATTTGTTATTATTTTCTTGGTAACACAATACCTAATATTTCCTGGTACATAAGACTGTAAACCAGTTGAACTATAGGCATATTCTATATTCTACCTATATTTCCTACCTGTATATCTATATTTTCTACCTATTTTCTACCTATATGCAGTAATTAAATTAAAGTTGAAAATTAGTTCTTCTCAGGAGCTACGATGAAAAGGAGCCATGATGGTGTACAAAATGCAATTTCTAAAAAATGCAAAGTCATTGTAGATAGAAAAGTTATATAGAGATTAAAATATTTGTTTTTCACATAGTCAGCACTAATTAAGACCACTGGGAGAGGTTCANAAGCATGCCTTTTATTTCTCATTTTGTTATATTAGAAGCTCTGAAGTCCTGTGGAACCAGAACTCTCAATCTTAAAATTTAAGTTCTGCTTTCAACTTCTCATACCATTCTGGAAGTGAGGGAGCTGGAAGTTTGCAACAAGCTGGGAAGGGACAGAACCCATTGGGCCCCAGAAAGCAGCAAACCTCTATACAGTTACTCTGGATGACAAACAGATTTTCTCAAATAGTGCCTCTCAGCTAGGAGTCTCCAATTACTAGTTCTCTTCATATGTTTTTGGTGGCAGTGGTTCTAATTCAGGTGAATGGTGGGGCCAATTTTGTATGGCGGTCCTTTCCTTTGGTCTTTACTGTTTTCTACGTGTTCTCCTTTTTCCAGCCCCAGAGCATCATATCTGTTGTGTGGAAGCACTTCAGTGCAAGGGAGATACTTCTCTTTCTGGACCAAGCAGAGACAAGGATCTAGTATCCCTTGTCTTATGCATCAGTTCAGTCTGTCACCTTCAGTATGCATACACATACATCTTCAGCGTATGTACACATTCTCCACATTATTTATGTCTGTTCTACTTCTGTGTTTCCAGCTCAATTACTTGTTTTATTATATCATAAATGCTTATCTTATGTGGAGTCCTGGAAGAAATGCTTTTTGCTGCATTAAGTTTTGAATTTTTCATGTTTCGGCTTAACATGAGCCATACTGTAGCTCTTGTTAAATTTCAATGCTTCTTTTACTACTTATTTCTTTTTAATTAATTTTATGTTATCTTTTTCAGATAATAGATAAACAGAGTTTGATATTTCAACAGATCCTGCAATCTATATATATATATATATATATTTAGAGCAGCAATACAACAAAAGGAGCAAACAACTAAATAATTTACGGTGTAAAAATACATGTATATATAAAAGTTCAAGGCTTTTTTGCTCTGTATTTTATTGAAAACATAGGAAAAATAAAAATAATTTTTTAACTATATGTTTGACCAGGATTTATATAAAGTTGCTAGTGTGAGAGTTTCCTATAAAAAATTAAGAAGAGAAAAATTTGTGGGACATAAATGCACCACTTATCACTACTCAACCTCTCTCATGCTCTTCTGAGAAATCTATTTCAATTTACTTAATGTTTGTATTTTTAAAACTAATAATTTGGTCTTCTGCACAGTCCCAGAGAGCAATACTGTTCATTCTATCTATTTTACATTGCTTAGAAAAGCAAAAGAGGACATCAAAACTCATTATCTACATTTGGGTGGCTTGTTCCAGATTTCATTCTTTTAATAATCTATCTACTAAAGATCTACTCAAATATATATATATATATGTATATATGTATATNTGTTGATAACTTCGAAATAACAAAATTTACAAAGATGTTATGTAAGAATTTCTCTTTGTGACTAAAAATTATGTTTAACAAGAGATCAATATGAGAGAATATGGCATATATATACCTATACATAAAAGTAGCTATGTAAATGCTGTATAAAGCAATATTTGATATTTGACATCGTCTGCTTGTGAGTGGTAGCTTTTATATGTGTTCATAAATCTTTTTCAATAAAAATTTCTGCCATATTACATTTTCAATGATCCTGTACGTGTTAGAAAACTGGGAGCTAAAAATAAAACACTGACAATTAATATAACTGATTTATTTAAATGCTTTGTTTCAAAAGAGAAATTATCCTTCTAGAAATTAATAAATCCTTCCATATGTTTGAAATAGTTCTACCAGATTTAATACATTTTTCTCTCTGTAAAGCTGTGGTCATCTAAACCACATGAAGTGCATATTTATGAATTCTCTAAAATAAAAAGCTAAGACATAAAAGCTTCTTTGGACATTGTGGAAATCGTGTGAAATGTGGATCAAAATTGGAGGCTGTCATTTAAAAACGAAGCCAATAATTTAAAATTCCAGACAGAATATTAGCTCAGACAACTGATTCTTTGTATAGACATAAGAAGCTGTTAACACTTGGATTTTTGAGTCTAGATGAAGAAAAAGTTTAGGTACTGACATGACTAAGCACAATGATGACAATGAGGACATCTCACTGTAGAACGAAGAAGAGTTTCTGTGCTATGTTGTACTGAAGAAGAATGTAGTTCTTTTCAACAAGAGTCTGCCCATTTCACTCATTGAAAGAAACTCTGATAGTGATTGTCACGGGGTTACCTGGACCAGTCTATGCCCGTGACAGGGACAGTGGGCCCAAGGGTCCCCTTCCCAGCCCCCCCCCCAAAAGAGGAAGGGGAAGGGAAAAGGAAAGGAAAGAAAACAAACAGACCTCTAGGGAGGTAAACTTATTTTACTAACTATAATATAATATAATACAATCTAATTGAGATGGATAAATCAAACAAAGTGGAGAGAGAGAGTTATCGGAGCACTTGCCTCTTCGTTGGGAATCCAAGAAGCAGCACCACCCCCAGCCCATCCCTCCGTGACGTGTAGGGACAGATAGCCGGATTAGAGTGTTAACACTTTAACTCCCAATGCACTACATGATGTTATGATGTGGAATACTGAAAAATAAAAATCACAAAACCGTGACAGTGATCTAATCTCAGTATTTTCTTTCCACTGAATGGACTGGAGACGATGAAGATGGGTGAGTTTTTTGCTGTTGTTTTGACTTTAAAGTGATTCCTTTAAGTGTATGAATGGAACATTTTCTCTTTTGTTACTGGATTGTGATATTTTACTAGGAGAATACAGTTCAAACTGTTCACAATGGAAACAATATCATAAAACAAGGGATTACTAGAAAACATCTTGTTTAAAGGGAATATAGAGATATGTGCTTTTAAACAGACTTCCATGATGTTTCTCCATTTCTAAACCTTGGCTTTAAAATGAAATTACAATCACAGAATCACAGAATCATAGGGGTTGGAAGGGACCTCCAGAGATCATCGAGTCCAATCCCCCTGCCAAAGCAGGTTCCCTAAACCAGGTCGCACAGGTGGGTCCAGGCGGATCTTGAATATCTCCAGACAAGGTGACTCCACAACCTCCCTGGGCAGCCTGTTTCACTGCTCTGTCACCCACACCGTAAAGAAGTTCTTGCGCACAATGGTGCGGAACTTCCTATGCTCCAGTTTCTGGCCGTTTCCCCTTGTCCTGTCTCCACACACTGCTGAAAAGAGTCTGGCCTCGCCACTTTGCCCCCCACACCTTAGATATTTATAGACCTGGATCAGGTCCCCTCTCAGTCTTCTTTTCTCAAGGCTAAACAGACCCAGTTCACTTAGCCTTTCATCATAGGGGAGATGCTCCAGGCCCTTCACCATCTTTGTGGCCCTCCGCTGGACTCTTTCCAAGAGATCCCTGTCTTTTTTGTACTGGGGAGCCCAGAACTGGACACAGTACTCCAGATGAGGCCTTACCAGGGCAGAGTAGAGGGGGAGGATCACCTCCCTCGACCTGCTGGCCACGCTCTTTTTAATGCAGCCCAGAATGCCATTGGCCTTTTTGGCCACAAGGGCACACTGCTGGCTCATGGCCAACCTGTCGTCCACCAGGACACCCAGGTCCCTCTCTGCAGAGCTCCTCTCCAGCAGGTCATCCCCCAACCTGTACCGCTGCATGCAATTATTCCTCCCTAGGTGCAAGACTCTACACTTGCTTTTGTTAAACCTCATCTGGTTTCTTACCGCCCAGCTCTCCAGCCTGTCCAGGTCTCGCTGAATGGCAGCACAGCCTTCAGGCGTGTCAGCCAATCCTCCCAACTTCGTATCATCAGCAAACTTGCTGAGGGTGGCCACTATCCCCTCATCAAGGTCATTGATGAAGATGTTGAACAAGACCGGACCCAGCACCGACCCCTGAGGAACACCGCTAGTTACAGGTCTCCAACCAGACTCTGCACCGCCAACGACGACCCTCTGTGCTCTGCCAGTCAGCCAGTTCTCAACCCACCTCACTGTCCACTCATCTATCCCACACTTCCTCAGCTTTGTTATAAGGATGTCGTGGGAGACAGTATCAAACGCCTTGCTGAAATCAAGGTAGACTACATCCACTGCTCTCCCCCCATCCACCCAGCCAGTGACAACATCATAGAAGGCTACCAGGTTGGTCAAGCATGACCTCCCCCTGGTGAACCCATGCTGGCTACTCCTGATAACCTCCTTTTCTTCCAATTGTCTGGAGATGGCATCCAGCACAAGCTGTTCCATCACCTTTCCAGGGACAGAGGTGAGGCTGACTGGCCTGTAATTACCTGGATCTTCCTTCTTGCCCTTTTTGAAGACCGGAGTGACATTGGCTATCCTCCAGTCTTCAGGCACCTCCCCCATTCTCCAAGACCTCTCAAAGATGATAGAGAGCGGTTCAGCAATCACCTCTGCCAGCTCCCTCAGCACCCGTGGATGCACCCCATCGGGTCCCATGGATTTATGAACATTGGTGTTGCCTAGGCACTCTCGGACTGCCTCTTCCCTGACTAAAGGGAAGTCTTCCATTCCCCAGACCCTCTCAGTAACCTCCAGGGTCTGGGATTCCTGAGGGAGAGCTTTTTCACTGAAGACAGAAGCAAAGAAAGCATTGAGTATCTCCGCCTTCTCAGCATCCCCCGTTACCAGAACACCCCCCTCACTTAGCAGGGGACCCACATTCTCCCTAGTCTTCCTTTTACTGTTCACATACTTAAAAAAGCCTTTTTTATTATCCTTTATCTCCTTTGCCAGGTTCAATTCCAGGTGGGCTTTAGCCTTCCTCGTCGCATCCCTGCAGTTCCTGGCAACATTTCTATATTCTTCCCAAGTGGTCAGACCCTTTTTCCACATTTCATGGACCTCCTTCTTCCCTTTGAGTTTGCGCATGAGCTCCTTACTCATCCACACAGGTCTTCTGCCACCCTTTCCTGATTTCTTGCTCACAGGGATGCACTGATCCTGAGCTTAGAAGAAGAGCTGTTTAAATGCCAACCAGCTCTTGCAGGCCCCCTTACCTTCTAACACTGTAGCCCACGGGATAGCTCCAAGTACATCCCAGAAGAGATCAAAGTTGGCTCTCCTAAAGTCCAGGGTAGCAATCCTACTTTTTGCTTTGCTTCTTCCACTCAAGATGTTGAACTCCACCATCTCGTGGTCACTACAACCCAAGCCGCCCCCGACCTTTGCTTCCTTAACAAGCCCTTCCTTATTAGTGAGAGTAAGGTCCAGTAACACCCCTCCCCTCATCGGTTCCTCCACCATCTGCATCAGAATGTTGTCTTCAACACATTGCAGGAACTGTCTGGACCGCACGTGCCTGGCCACGTTGCTTGTCCAGAAAATATCTGGATAATTGAAGTCCCCCACAAGCACCAGCGCCTGGGACCGTGATGCTACTTCCAGTTGCTTATGGAAGGCCTCATCAACCTCCTCCTCCTGATCAGGGGGCCTGTAGTACACACCCACAGCAGTGTCACCCATACCAGCATGCCCCTTGATTCTCACCCACAAGCTCTCAACCGCTACATCACTCTCCCCCAGGTGGAGTTCAGTACATTCTAGCTGCTCTCTCACATAAAGAGCAACTCCATCACCCCGCCTCACCAGCCGATCTTTCCTAAAAAGCACATAGCCCTCCATGACAACATTCCTGCCATGCAAGCTGTCCCACCATGTCTCCATGATCGCAATGAGATCATGGCCTTGTGACCGCACGCAGATCTCCAGCTCTTCCTGTTTATTTCCCATGCTGCGCACATTAGTGTACAGACACTTTAGGGAAGCAGCATCCCCCCACCCCTCTCCATCCCTTTGAACTCCACCCTTTTCACCCATCAAGCTCCGTTTTGAGCCTCGAACTACCCACTCAACCTCAGTGGCCCTCATTTTGTCTCTCTCCCCCTTCATACCTAGTTTAAAGACCTTTCAATGAGTCCCACCAGTTCCTGGGCTAGGATCCTCTTACCCCTTGGAGATAGGCTACTTCCATCTGCAGCCATCATGCCAGGTGCCGAGTAAATTGCCCCGTGGTCAAAGAAACCAAAATTTATGTGTTTGCTCCAACTTTTAAGCCATTTATTTATGAGGTGGGTTTTTTTGATCCTCTCAGTATCCTTCCCCGCCACTGAAGGTATAGAAGAAAAATCCACCTGCACACCTGCTCCTTCAGCTACCCACCCCAGTCCCCTGAAGTCTTTCTTGATAGTCCTCAAGCTTTTCTCAGCAACTTCTTCAGTGCCAGCCTGAACTATCAATAAGAGGTAATAATCTGAAGGGCAAATCAGTCCAGGAAGTTTACTAGAAATGTCCCTGGCCCGTGCCCCAGGGAGGCAGCACACCTCCCTGCGGGTAGGGTCAGGCTGACATATAGGGCCTTCCGTTCCTCTCAGCAGGGAGTTGCCTATGAGAACCACCCTTCTGTCCTTCTGGGAGGAGGCAGTCTTGAGGCGTGGGGTCGACCGCTTCACCCAAGGCGACCTCACGGGTGGACCTCCCTCCACACCCTCACTCGCCTCTCCCTTGAGTTCCAGGGCCTCAAACCTATTTCGCAGAGGCACCTGGGGAGCCGAGGATGGTTGGGATGGGGAATGCCCACTTCACCGAGCCGGTATCTGTTTCCACTCCTCCTCCTCCCTCAAATTGCCTCGCTCTGCTCAGCGATGACAGGGTTGGGGGGTCCACCACTGTCTGGTGAATATCAGCTGGATGCCTTTCGTGGAGAGAGTTACAATGCTTTTGCCACTGCCCCCCCCCCCGGTTCTTCACTAGTACTACTAGGGGTAGGAGAGGACAGGTGGCTCACTGCAGCAGAAACACAGTCTGCCTGCTGGTTCCCCTCTACCACCTGTTTGCAAGGCGGCGGGGGGTGACATACTCCATGCGGAGCCTCAGCTGTGTGCCAAGACCTCGCAGCCGATAGGGACTGGCACCACCAATCAATCTCCCTCTCACATTCCTTTATGGTCCTCAGCCTCTCCACCTCCTCCTTCAGGTCAACCACAAGGCTGAGTAAGTCATTTAGCTGTTCACACCTTACACAGGCGCTGCCTCCGTCACCTGGCACTGCTAAGGCCAGGCTCTGGCACTCTTCACAGCCAGTGACCTGCACACTAGCGTGTTGTTTTGGGACCTTTGGAAAGGTCCCAGTTTTGAAATTTGGAATAGATACTTGATCTTAATATACACATTCATTTTTGCACTCTTTTTTTTTCTATGTTTTCTAGGTTTTATGTTTTACCTTTCTTCTTTTGTACCTTTCTTCTTTTGAAACTTTCTTGGTGTGTTAAGGTT
>JACDJE010000343.1:1403164-1458174 GCA_016647715.1 Pavo muticus | reverse complement strand
TATATATATAATTTCTCCTTAAAAAAATATAGATTTCTTTTCAGTTAGCAACAATTATGTCACTGAATTGCTATCAACAAATGTTCTCAGGTAAATTTCTTCTTTTGGAGCTCTACTGAAAGGTATCTAACTTTGTCTATGTCAGTGTGCCTCATTTAGAACAAGTGGTGTCAATTGTTAAGAAATATTTCTGATATTTGTGTGAAGAGGTAGTCTCTCACGACTCTTTAACTTTTTTTTACATTTTGTAAAAGCTTATAATAAGACTGGTAAGGGGAGGTCCTTGTTTTCTAAATAACCAATTTGAGGTTGTGATTAGATATTAAATCTTTTTTGCGCTCAGCACCTGCAGAAATAGCTCAGGAGCTAATGTCCAGGTCTTTTAGCTCATGAGAGTTAATTAGTTTTATAATTAGAAAATCACAATCATTTTCTTTTTTTTTTTTAATGCTGCAAGATCATAAAACAATACAAATAAATATAATAAACCTGATGTTCTTCAAATGCCTATCTTCAAATCTAAGTGATACAAATTAGAATGCTAATATCTAATTATGAAATAACATGCTAGCATGGCTAGTGCAAGTTCCCTTACTATTGAAGAGCAGGTATTCTCAAAGACAATCGATCTTAAAATGTGATATAGCAAACCCAATTCAGTATTAGTAGACATCATTCAGTTTTGCCTGCAGAGGATTATGCTTTAAATGTAGTTATGATGACCAGCCACCAGAAGAATCTAAGATTTTATTATCACTTATGAAAATATCCTAGGGAGGGATTTTCTAGGAATCTATCAACCCTTAGTAGAATTTGACATGATTTGAATGTTTATTTTAATAATCCATGATTAATTCAGTGTATTTAATGATCTGAGAGAAGGAACAGAAATATTATGCAGAGAAGAAAACCTAGTGGTTATAGCTTTCTTGTCCTCAATCTGAGAGTCTTTGTAACTGTGACTGAAAAACAGCATATTGATTTGTTTGGCATAATGAGACCTAGGATTCCCTGTCCTGCTTCCTGGATGATGCTATCTTATTTTACTTCTTTTTTTTCCCAAGATTTACAATTGTAAAACAGTAAGGTCTTGTTAGCTAACTCTAAGGAAGTGTTAGATCATTTTGTAGATGTCTTGATATGTTTTCAGAAGATCACTAAACAAACTCCTAAAACTGCATATAACTGCAACAACAATATGTCTTATTGCATCTTTCAGTCCAACCTCTCCAATCTTCTTTACCACTGCACCATCTGTTGCAAATCATGTTTCCTTTCTTGCTGTTCACTTACTTTCTCTTCCAGTAGGGATAGGAAAGGAACTGGCAGAGAAGAGCAAGTTTTGTCTAATACTAATGAATATTTTGTTGTATTCTCTTGTTTTCTGGAGATGGGAAATGCTCCTGGATCACGGAATTTAAATTTAGACTGAATTGTTTACAATCAGTACATGGTAGTTAGCAATGGCTTATAGCACAGTATGCCATCATTAGAAGATGGACCTTTTTGGAGCTCCTTTCTCACCCCCAACCTCCCCTCCCCCCCTCAGGAAAATACAGAGACTCTCTTGTATTTCTGATAAAACTAGCACCTGAATTATGAGGATGTTCAAGTAGAGGTACAACTGATAGTATCCTGTGTCATTGAAAGCAGAGGTCTTCTATCTCTATCTTTTTATCCAGATCTAATTTTCCAGTATCTAATAAGGGACTAAAATAAAGAAGAGGACAGACTCTTCAGCAGAGTCTATTGTAATTGAAGAGAGATGAGATGGATGCCCCATCCCTGAAGACACACAAGTTGAGGCTAGGTGGGGCTCTGAGCAACTTGATCTGGCTGTAGATGTCCCTGTTTATTGCAGAGGTGTTTGACTAGATGACCTTTAAGGGTCCTTTTCACCTCTGATTCTCTGATTCTGATTCTATTATAATGGGCATGTTCGTCCACAAAAGTGTATCTACCAGGTATGTAAAGAACTATGCACTCTAAGAGTATATTGTGTTAGATACTATGAAAAAAATAAATAGTAAATAGAAAACTATCAGAATGTCATACTGACTAGAAGTAGGTGCCATGATGTGAGGATAAATACATATTTTCCATCTGAGTTCTTTTTCTTGGAATATAATGCACTGTGATTTATATTTCTTACTGCTAATTACAGAGGGAGCTTAGGAAGACTAATTCAGGTGCTGAACTTTTAGATATCAACCTTAAAGCAAAGCTTCCTTCTTTAGATGACATTTCCAATTATCTTCTAGCCCTACTTTATAATTTACACAATTTTTAATCAACTATCAGCATTAATCAAATTTGTATTCTGTTCTCTTACACATATCTATCTACTCTTCATCACTACTCACTATATATAAACACAGTAACATATACAATTGCTTTTCCAGTTAGCAAAAGCTGCTGAACGAGATACTTACCCTATGTAAATAATAATATTACTCTGAACGTAGACCCACTAAGTTACTGTCTTCTGTAAAAGCTTATGGATTTTCTCAAAGACATATCTTTACTGTTAAACCATACTATTATGATTTCACTGTTATGCTATGATTTCCAGCAAGTGTACTTTTTATCTGGATAACACAGTTACAAATAAGGGAAAATTAACCTTGATATGCACTGTCTTGGTTGGAATAATTTTTCCTTTTATGCTAAGTGATTTGCCTTCCAAGACAAAGTTTTTAATTATATCTTGCACTTCTTTAAAGCCCATTAGACATGTAGAAATGTAGTATACTGTAAACATAATTATACTTATGAACGCTAATTAATCTAATGGATTTTCAGTCTACCTCATCTAGTCAACCGCAACCTATTCCAATTTATTATACTATTTCACAGCAGCAGTACAAGGGGGTAAATACTTTCTTCTGCAATAGTTTTGAGTTTTTATTAAGGAGATTTCCTGTACATTTCTTATAATTAGTTGCAAAAAATATTTAGTTTAGAAGACTTAATGATTACTGATAACAGTAAAGCAATACTTCATTATTACTGCTAGTTAATTCAGTGTCTCATAAAACAATAGTATCATCATCATATACTTAGGCACCAAAATTCTGATCTAGCTTACAGAGTTCTGTCTGTCTGGAATGTATGATTCCTGGAATATATACCATGTTCCTTGCTACCTTCTTACAAAAACAGAGATTGTTATGATGTCAAACCTTTTTTTTTTTTTTTTTTTTTTTTCCTGTCCTACAATCCTTCATCAGTACAGGTTTCCACTATAAATGTAAGCATATTTCTGAATCCAAAATTTATAATTTAAAATTATTGTTTTGGGAGGGGGGAAAGAACAATTTGCATTTTACAAATTTTGAAAGAAATTCCAATACAATCATAGCATGTTTTATAACTTCAGAACTTCATCATGTCAGATGTTGCTTATGAACTTCAACATGATCCACTCTGTCAAATGCTTTCTTTACTTTTACAGACAATGAATATATTTGCTAATAATTATCTAAGTCTCTTACATGAAAACTGCTTTTTATTTTTCCCATATCTTATCAGTACTGTTTGCATATATGAAGAAGGTGTGGACATATGTCTTCTCAATTCATTAATATAGTACACATATGTAAGTAAAAATGTGTAAAAACATGTAAAATTTTGTTCTTTACCTTTCTTTTTTTAGTTATAACCATAGTAAAATACACAATACCACTGATGCAATTAGCTTTGGAGTAATGTGTGAGTGAATAAATTACTGGAAATGTTTAAGTTGCAAATTTCTGGTCAAACTGAAATCACTTTTTCTTATTTACTTGTCAAAACACAGCAAATCAAACCCAAAATTTTCATCATCTTTACACTTGTAAATGTTAACGTATACATTTGGAACTAAGAAGTAATTGGGAATGTGATTTTTACTATTTCTGAAAGTCTTTTCCTGTAGCCATGCATTGGTATACTATGAATACACAGGATGTTCTATATGATAATTTGGGAAGGGTTGTATCTCATATTAGAAGAAATGAAAAGATTCAGCAGGAGAAAAGCCTTTTCAGAAAGGAATATTGTGAGTCTAATGAGATATCAGTGGGTCCATAAGACTGCTACTAATTCATGGGTGTCCAACATTTTGGCTTGCCTAGGCCATATGGAGTGAAGAGGAATGGTCTTGGTTTGCATTTATGTAGGCTGCTTCAAAAGTAGTTCCTCCTACTTATTTCCATGGAGAGTGCAACAGATACAATGAGCACAATAACACTGATAGAACAAATTTTCAGCTACAAAACACCATTTTTCAACATAGTCACCACCATTAGCTCTACATTTTCATCAGTAATAAACAGGAGCCTGCATGCCATGCCCATAAAAGTCTGCACCAGCGGATGTGAACAAATATTGCTGTCACCACTGCTGAAACACATCATCCACCGCCTCATTGTGCTCATATTCACTGTTTGGTCTCCAGAAATATTCAGCAAGCATCAGTGAATATCAAAGGATACGATTGTTGTTACACAATTCTATGTCAAATGAAATTTGTCAGGCTGTCTGTCTGCTGCCATCTGTCATAGGGCAAAAATTTTAATGGAATATTGGTGGGAAGGTTCAACCTCTACTGTCCCACCACCAACACCTGCCTCTGACTTCATGGGCTGACATAATAAAATTACAGACATTACTTCTGGAGCAGCCCTCACAAAATGTATAATATAGTTAATGTATATAAAGTAACAAAACTTATTTTAATTTTAATGTTTTTTATTTAGAATTATTAAAATCTATAACAGACATGTACTAGTTGATTTTTCAGATCTGTTTTTAAACAAATTGTCTTTCACAATTTCATCCTATTGTTCCTTGAAATCAAATGTTAGCAATCACACAATAGCTAGAAATTCCAAATACAGTAGGATTAGGAGCTAAGTTCAAGTTTTGTCTTTGCTGTTGTGATCTCTCTTAAGTTTTCTTCAGAGGCAAGAAAAGCACTTCAAAAAAAAAAAAAAAGGAAAAAAAAAAGCTAATGGCTTAAGTGAAGTAGAATCATAGAATCATAGGATCACAAAATCATTGAATGATTTGGGCTGGAAGGGACCTTTAAGATCATCTAGTCCCAACCCCCTGCTATAGGCAGGGACACCTCCCTCTAGACCAGGTTGCTCAAAGTCCCATCCAGCCTGGCCTTGAATGCCTCCAGGGAGGGGGCATCCACAACCTCACTGGGCAACCTGTTCCAGTGTCTCAGCACCCTCACTGTAAAGAATTTCTCCTTAATATCTAGTCTGAATCTAACTTCTTCCAGTTTAAAACCATTTCCCCTTGTCCTGTTGGTAATTTAAATAAAGTGAAATTACTGGATGGTTTTGCATTTTGCAACTCAACACAGAGTATACAGCATGACCTGGACCAATAAGCCAAAGAGCTGACTTCAGTTATCATTCTCCTATTGTGTTAGATGTACATAAAGAGTCAGATCCTTGGATGTGGGTATGAACAGAACTGTATTTTCTGGCCTCTTCTGCCTTTTGCTACCTGCATAGTTAGCATAGGAAAATAGGAGTGAGTGGGCTTTCCCCGGCACTCTAATCTTTGAAAACCATGGCTGTGATGCACTGGACTTTGTATAGGCTTTCGTAATTCTGAGTTGTTAGGATAAATACTGGATTTGCATTAAGACTGAGGTATATTATTTTGACCATAAGCCACTTTAAAGAATATAGCTTGGACTGATTTGTCTTAACTACTTTTTACATAGTTATGAAATTGAGGGTATTCTAATTTTTTTTCTCCTGTGTTATTTTTGAAGATCAGCAATTCAACCAAATCTCTCCTCTCTAGAAATAACTCTTCTCAGCTAAACCTCGCAAAGCAGATTTTCCCTGTACTCTGTTGCTTAGTTTTTTCTTTAATTACTTGGAAGCTATTCTTACAAGAGAAAATTATTTCATCATGATTGTGCACAAAAGCTTACCTAGAAAATCAGAATGATTTTGCTGAGAGTGAGTATTATGGGGGGAACAAAAAAGACTACTTAGTGCTACTTAGTGAAACCTGTTTATATAAAGGTTATAGATGAAAAGAGTTTGTAATCTTAATAGGAAGAAAATCATTTGGAAGAAGTAGTTGGTAGAACATAAAAATTCTATGTCTATTCTCAAAAAAAAGTTTCCAAGAGTTTAATTAGAAAGCAATGCTGTCATCTGTAATAAGCTCTAAATTAATAGCAATGGCTGTCTTAAGGGCAAAAGCCTATCTATCACAGTGTACATAGTCTGCATTCTGCCTGTGGACAATCTGAAAGATAATACTGAGTGATAAAATCAGAGGGAGAAAGGATCTTCATTCTCGTTGAAAATTACAACATCTACAGTTCAATCTAATGACTTTCATTTCCCCATTCCTTCTTTATATCCATTTAGGAATTTTGATCATTTCTCTAGAGGCTTTCAGTAACACAGACGTTACTGAATTAGCCTTGATTTAGATTTCTCATGTTCTTTGAATACACCATCAGCTTCAAATGTATAACCCAACTTCATGAAAGTTCATGGGATTCAGATTTTAAATCTCTGTTGTCTTAGATCGTTCTGGAGCTTTTTTGCCTTTGTTTTCAAGTTTTGAACTGACTAGTTTATTTCTCAGTAACTTCTTTCTCTAAACAAAACACACTGTATCAAATCTCTTTAACCATTTTCATTTATGCAAATTGTAGCCTATTCCACTTGTTACTCTGCAGTTTGATAAGCATGTACTTTTCCAGTGTTGTTCTACCTTAGGATTATTTTCTCTTATTGATATTTTTAAAGTGAATATACCATAACAGAAGTCAAACACTAAAGTTAACTGTTCCTCTTTAATAGGTCAATCCAATCAGGTACTGTTTTGATGATTTAAAATAATAATATAAAAAAGTTCAAGCTATTTTGAATATTCCAAGCTATTACTTGAGATGAGAATCAAAGTGGAGGATGATAGGAAATTATGCCAGTTAACACAGGTGAACTTTGGTAGTAGCAATCAAAAGACTTCAGAGTTAACTAAAGGAGTATTTATATTACCAAGACATAATGTGATGCCTCAGTTAGAAATAACTTACTCAGTAAAGTAATGACTTACTATCTAAAGGGATGATTATGCAGATCAAAGAAATACTGTTTTCTGAACGTTAAAAAAAAAAAAAAAAAAAAATGTAAAAAGGAAGAAGAAGAGGTGAAAAGGAAAAGGAAAAATAAAAGGGAAAAAATAAAATAAAATACTTTAATAGATTCCTGTTCCTAACTGGACACAGGTAAGTCACATAGCCAGCTAATTAGAATTTAGAACTTAGCTAATTAACTTAGAAATCTAATTAACTGGACATCTCTTTGATTTTTAACACTTTAGAATATTTAAAATTCACACATTTCTCTTGTTCAAATATTTTAATGGTTTGCCTTAGTAATACCACTAGTGTCATTCTGATACAGTTCCACATTTTTGGAGAAATATAAATAATTGCAATAGAGAATTAAGAATCAAGAATTATTGATCTTCTTTTAACCACTAGCAAAAAATATGGATTGTGTACATGAAAAGTGATGGACATAGTTCAAATTGGTTCCAACCAACAAAAGCCAGACTAAAAACAGTGTCTTATGCTAGGTTTCCAACATGTTCTGACTTAGTACTGTACATTAAACAAAATGGATTTGGCATTCCTTATATGAAGGCTCATTGCCGTTAATGAGTTTAGGCTGTGGTAAAGTCTGTAAAACTGAATCTTCTGGTTTAGAGGATGAAATTTGTTCAGTTTTTCTTTCTTTTAGATTCTGACTGCCATTTCTTGATCACAGTTTTAATTCATTTACATTGTGCAGAATGTATGGATAAGTAGTATACAGCTTTGAACCCTTTCACTGCTTTGGATCTCTTTGCTTTTTGGTCTAATATATCACCTACAACTATAGCAATATTAATATACTGATGTTTAAGGACGTTTTTATTTAAGTTGTAAGCACAGACTTGTTGCAGCAAGGTCTATATTTTGGTCTCATTTAGATCAAAGCTAGATTGCTTCAAGTAGAAATTAAGTACTGCTATTCTAGAAAAAAATAAATGTTTTCAGGTGTGCTTGTTCAGGAATAGTTATTCTGGAATAGCTGTTCATGAATAGCTAATTTAGATCGCCTCCGTGTGCTGATTGGTGATACAGAATACAAAAGAACAGAATTCAAAAGGTGTTTTCATTCATCATTCTCTTGGGGAAAAGCAGCAAAGTGACTTTTACAGACTCTGTAAAATCATGGATTCTCATGCAAGTTTTTATCAAAAAGTTTGTTTTATAGCTTTTAAGTTCTCTCTGAGGTCATTGCAGGTTTTTTTGGTTGGTTGGTTGGTTGGTTGTCTTTTTTTTGTTAGTTTTGTTTTGTTTGTTTTTCTTTTTTTCTTTCTTTGAGTACACCAGAAACTTTTAAATCCTTGTCATTTGGTTAACCATTTAAATCTTATAATCAGGGAAATCCATAAATATTACAAACGATAAAGTTCTCAAAGCTAAAGGAAAAGTTATTTTGTGTAGCAAATATAAAAGTATATGTTACTAGATACAAGACTTGGGAATACATGTATGAAGTATGAAAGATGGGTTTTGTTTCTGTTGTTGATTTTAATACTATATTTTTTATGCAGACTTTAGAATAATCCTTGTCCTTTGAGTTTTTAAATCTTCTTCCCTTTTTTCTTTATATCTTCTGATTTTCAATCAAGGTAGCTTTGATTTAGCTAAGAAAAACTAATTCCTACAATCTGCCCTATCTACTAAATGAATTAAGAAGGCAAGAAGAAGCTGAATGCTTCTGGACTTGACATCCAGAAGCCCTGAAGCTAACAATGAGGTCTCCATGATCACAGAAATCACAGAAACATTTGAGTTGGAAGGGACCCTTAAAGGCCATCTGGTCCATCTCCCCAGCAGTGAAGAGGGACATGCACAGCTAGATCAGGTTGTTCAGACCCTTGTCCAGACTGACCTTGAATGTCTCCAGGGACAGAGCATCCAACAACTCTCTGGGTAGCCTGTTAGAATGACTCACCACTGGACACCATTTGAAGCACTCTGAGCTTCTGAATTTGCTCTCACAAGAACAATTGTATGTGAGATAGAACCTGACAGTTATTTTTATGGTACAACTGGTTAATAAGAAAATGACTAAAAGGCCTGCACTAAGCCTCACAGCACTTCTAGAATGATGCTGGCATAAGCAGATTCAGATGTGAGTTCTCATTCTCTACACCTCTCTGGTATGTCACTGCACACTAAAAAGATGGCATAAATATATATATTTTTATTAATTTGCGTCCAACAGCAAACATCAACAGAACTGTATTGATATTAACTACTTAAAACACCCATTATTTCCATATGAACTGTTCTAGGATAAGTGTTTTCTTCTGCTTCTAGCAAACGTATTGGAATTCTTTTATTTTTTTTCGACTGAAGTACTCATGTACTTGCAAGTATAAATAACTGAAGTAAAACAAGACCAACAAAAATAAGAAAGTTTGTGAAACTAATCAAGAGCAGAAAATCACCAATACTTAGCATTTATGTAGTTATCACCTTCTCTGAGTAACTTAGGCATTATCTTATTAATTTTAAGGGGTCATAGGCTTGAGATCAGCTTTTATCATACCAAAAAGTGGAACAAAAAGTATCTGAATAGGCCCAGTCATAAATAAGAAGAAAGATTAAAGCAATAAGAATCAAAACTTTACTGATTTTGGTTTCCTTAAAAATATATATTTTGTTATGAAAAAAGCTATTAAAAGATCAAGAAAATAGACTCTATGCAAACTACTAATTATGATAATAAATAAATCAAAATTTTAAATACAATTTTTGTGTGTGAAATTGTTAATGTAATTTATTAATTATTGTCTTTACTATGTAGACCTAACGCACAGCATTACGCATTCATTACATTGTGTAATGTTCCTGCCTTTTAAATTCTTAAAAGAGTTAGCTGATATAGCTACACTGTTTAAAAAAAAAAAAAAAAAAAAAAAATTATATCCATTAATTCCTCACCTGAACAAAAATGAGCTCTGCTGGCTAGTGGGAGGGAATGCAGAACTGACAGATAACAACTACTGAGGGATATCGCTTCTGTCTCCTTGATAAGCCTCAGTGCTTCAAGAGTTGCCATTTTAATACAGATTGAGTGCATTTAGAGAAAGAAAATAAAAATTGTAATGAGTGCAGACAAATTAGGTAATCCAACCATTATCTCTTCCATCTTGGAATGCTTACAACGTGAGTCAGGAACAGAGGGCTACGTAAGAAGAGCTAAAGCCGTCATACTCTACATAGGCAGCACTGTACGTTCACAACTGACTCTTTAATGTAAACAGTAAATGACTATTTAATTCTTGATATAACAATCATGTAAACTGATATAACTTTTAATGTAAACAGTAAATGACTATTTAACTTTTTAATATGACAGTAAGTGACTATTTAATATCTAAATAAACCACTGCAGATTCTTCACTTACTGCTACATGGTGGAGAAAGAAATACACAAGATACTTTCATATAGTTTATTTTGTATTCAGATATTTCTTCTGTTTCTACCATCGATGTGAATATAAACGTTTTCTATTAGCCTGTAGCTCAGTCAGGCTACTTGACTTGTTGAATCAGTCCAGGCGACTGGAAAATGTCAGTATGCTTGCTCAGTGAAAATAATTTCTGCAACGACCTGTCCATTAAATCCTATTTGAATCTATTAACCATTTATTATCAATTTTTAACACTTGATACTTCCATTATGAGTCCAATATTTTGAGCTTAAATATCCACCAGTGACTCCTAGCACTGGAAGCACTTATATCAAAAACATTTCTCAATAATCAAAGCAACCATCTCTGTGTGACAGATCTTTTCTATCTCAGTTTGGTTTTGTCTGCAGTCTGAAAGAATGAAGAGAGGAGGATGAAGACATTGGTGTTGCTTTCCTTCAATTCCATACTGCTTTCCAGAGTATCTTCAATTTTGGAATATTGCCTTATATTGTCCATCCTGAAAGCATGTACATAGGCAGTTCCAAAATTAATGCCTCCTATTTATTTGCATGGAAACTACAACAGATACAAAGAGCACAGTAACACTGTTTGGTAGAACAAGTTCTCAGCTAAAAAACACTATTTTTCAATATAGTCAACACCATTAGCTATACTTTTTTTTTTTTTTTTTCCAAGCAATAAACAATATTGCTCTTGTAAAAGCTCCACTAGCAGAGGAGTCCCACTGTTGCTATTACCACTGCTGAAATGCACTACCTACCACCTTACTGTGCTCACATCCACTGTTTGGTCTCCATAAATGTTCAGTAAGCATTAATGAATATCGGTGGGTGTAATTTTTCTGCATGGAGAAATTTAATTACACTCCTCTTCTTCATACATACTTCCATGTCAGAGGTCATTTTGTCAGACAGCCCCTCTGCTGATGTCTGTCACACAGAAACAAAATGTAATGGAATATTGGTGGAAAGGTTCAGCCTCTACTGCCATACCACCAACATCCATCTCTAATGTTGTGGGCTAACATATTATATAGGAGGCATTACTTTTGGAGCATCCCTTATCAACTTCTAAAAAAAATGATTTATTTCTGCTTATAGAGAGTATAGTAGAGTGCAGAAAGCACTTCCATTGTGCATATCATTCAGCAAGCAGTTCTACTCTCTTGGATCTCAGAAATCATATAGTCCCACTGGAATTTTCTAGCATGATGACTGGAACAATACTACATCCATTTCCATGCAGATGGAAATTAGCCTTAGTCTTGCAAAAGTAGGGACATCCATTTTGAAAAAATTTTGAAAAAGTAAGAATTGAAACATATTATGCACACTTACAATTTTAAGAGTATTTCTTAGGTCTACTGCGAAAAACAGAAGATAATACTGATCAACTATTACAGTGCCTTCAAACCATTTCTGTCATGAAATAAACAAATATTTTTTACCACACTAACAGAAACCAGTTCCTTGATCCTCAATGTCAATAGACTAGTAAGTGGGAAGAAATAGCCTATAACAACAGACTAGCAAAAATAAATAAGTAAATAAATAAAAGCAACCAAAAAAACGTATCATTATAGGAAAACAAATAGGCAGCTATTGCAGAGTACAGATTTTGTACTGTACAGTGGCCTGAATCATAGAGGTTTTTTTTGAGCCTTAGGCAATATCTGGCAGTGCAGGAAAAAAATAAATTTGGCTATATTATTTGCTATTTGGGAAACGGGGAATACATTACTGTCCTTACTAGTGTATAATGCTGCCTCCCAAATGCAAATAGTTTGTCCAGGAGAGTATTATATTATTAGAATTCACTATAGAACAAAAAATCTGCTTCCTCATATAATGCCTAGTCCAGCAATCTTTGAATATGTCTAAATAAACTATTTTACAGTCAATAATTATTCTTGCTCAACAAATTTCAATTTAGTTAAAAAAAAAAAACTCTTAAAATAGTAAATATAACCATTAATTTTAATCCACAAGTTATTTTGTAAGTATGTTAGAAATATTCCAAAACCTTCACATTCCTCCAGAGAATTTCCTCATACTCCCACTTAGCTATTCCTACAGTATGGCTTCTATGCTCAAACAAGTAACAAAATAGAAAATAGAACATTTTGAAAACTCTGGGTGGAACTGTTCTGTCAACATAAAATAAAATGTGATACATTGCAATTTTTGCTTCATGTTATCAGTAAGGAACAAAAGTTATATCTCTACCTTCATCAATTACTCCAAAGTTATCTTCTCAAAAATCAGGCAGGCAAAGCATAAAATAAACAGAAAGACAAAAGCAAATTCATTCTGTGCAAATGAACACTGAGTAAACACTTGCTATTCTGTCATTTTTGAAATTAAATACCTAGTGAAGATTATTTATACAAGTTACTGTTTCCTCCATCCAATACATTAACTGTTTCCACAGATAAAATAAATTAAAATAAGAGAAAATAAAATAAAATAAATAGTGCATTTCTCAAACCAGTCTGTCTGGACTTCAAAATTTTCTGCTAAGCATAAGATAAAAGTTACAGAAGCCTTAGAGGGATGTCTATCTCTGATCACAGAAAAAAAACTACTCCATCACTAGCAGCTACATTCTACAGGTATGGTCTTGTCCTTCCATTTCATGCTGACAAAAAGAAGTTAGACTGCTCTCTGAGCTCCATGCTTGTCATTTGCATATCTCTTTACAGTAATTTCTGTTTGCTTTATTTTGTATGTGCTCTTCCAAACTATTTCTTTGGCATAGCTGTTAAGCTCAATGTCTTGCTCAGGACTGATTACAGTCCTGATAAATACTATGACTATGAATCATCTTACCCTCTGAATAGTGAGCAGATCAAGAGGCCCTTAAGCTCTAGTTTTCATAACAAGACTACATATGATCTCTCAATTCTTTCTAAATATTAAGAAGTTTGAATTACTATAGTCATAGCTTAGATTATGTGTAGTAATTATTGGAAATAACTTATTGGGATATTCATAGAATCACAGAATCATAGAATCATAGAAAGGACCTGGGTTGAAAAGGACCACAATGATCATCTAGTTTCAACCCCCCTGCTATGTGCAGGGTCATCAACCACTAGACCAGGCTGCCGAGAGACACATCCAGCCTGGCCTTGAATGCCTTCAGGGATGGGGCATCCACAACCTCCTTGGACCACCTGTTCCAGTATGTCACCACCCTCTGTGTGAAAAACTTCCTCCTAGTACCTAACCAAAACCTCTCCTGTCTCAGTTTAAAACCATTCCACCTTGTCCTATCACTATCCACCCTTATAAACAGCCGTTCCCCCTCCTGTTTATACGCTCCTTTCAAGTACTGGAAGGCCACAATGAGGCCTCCCCAGAGCCTTCTCTTCTCCAAGCTGAACAATCCCAGTTCCCTCAACCCTTCCTCATAGGAGAGGTGCTCCAGCCCTCTGATCATCTTAGTGGCCCTCCTCTGGACCTGCTCCAAGAGCTCCACGTCTTTCCTGTACTGGGGGCCCCTGGCCTGTATGCAGTACTCCAGATGGGGCCTCACAAGAGCTGAGTAGAGGGGGACAATCACCTCCCTCTCCCTGCTGGCCACCCCTTTTTTAATGCAGCCCAGGACACAGTCAGCCTTCTGGGCTGCAAGCGTGCACTGCTGGCTCATGTCCAACTTCTTTGATCTCTTCCAACTTTGATCTCTTCCGGGACCTACTTAGAGCTATCCTGTGGGCTAGGGTGTTAGAAGGTAAGGGGGCCTGCAAGAGCTGGTTGGCATTTAAACAGCTCTTCTTCTAAGCTCAGGATCGGTGCATCCCTGTGAGCAAGAAATCAGGAAAGGGTGGCAGGAGACCTGTGTGGATGAGTAAGGAGCTCATGCGCAAACTCAAAGGGAAGAAGGAGGTCCATGAAATGTGGAAAAAGGGTCTGACCACTTGGGAAGAATATAGAAATGTTGCCAGGGACTGCAGGGATGCGACGAGGAAGGCTAAAGCCCACCTGGAATTGAACCTGGCAAAGGAGATAAAGGATAATAAAAAAGGCTTTTTTAAGTATGTTAACAGTAAAAGGAAGACTAGGGAGAATGTGGGTCCCCTGCTAAGTGAGGGGGGTGTTCTGGTAACGGGGGATGCTGAGAAGGCGGAGATACTGAACGCCTTCTTTGCTTCTGTCTTCAGTGAAAAAGCTCTCCCTCAGGAATCCCAGACCCTGGAGGTTACTGAGAGGGTCTGGGGAATGGAAGACTTCCCTTTAGTCAGGGAAGAGGCGGTCCGAGAGCGCCTAGGCAACACCAATGTTCATAAATCCATGGGACCCGATGGGGTGCATCCACGGGTGCTGAGGGAGCTGGCAGAGGTGATTGCTGAACCGCTCCCTATCATCTTGGAGAGGTCTTGGAGAATGGGGGAGGTGCCTGAAGACTGGAGGATAGCCAATGTCACTCCGGTCTTCCAAAAGGGCAAGAAGGAAGATCCAGGTAATTACAGGCCTGTCAGCCTCACCTCTGTCCCTGGAAAGGTGATGGAACAGCTTGTGCTGGATGCCATCTCCAGACAATTGGAAGAAAAGGAGGTTATCAGGAGTAGCCAGCATGGGTTCACCAGGGGGAGGTCATGCTTGACCAACCTGGTAGCGTTCTATGATGTTGTCACTGGCTGGGTGGATGGGGGGAGAGCAGTGGATGTAGTCTACCTTGATTTCAGCAAGGCGTTTGATACTGTCTCCCATGACATCCGTATAACAAAGCTGAGGAAGTGTGGGATAGATGAGTGGACAGTGAGGTGAGTTGAGAACTGGCTGACTGGCAGAGCACAGAGGGTCATTGTTGGCGGTGCAGAGTCTGTTTGGAGACCTGTAACTAGCGGTGTTCCCCAGGGGTCGGTGCTGGGTCCGGTCTTGTTCAACATCTTCATCAGTGACCTTGATGAGGGGGTAGTGGCCACCCTCAGCAAGTTTGCTGATGATACGAAGTTGGGAGGATTGGCTGACACGCCTGATGGCTGTGCTGCCATTCAGCGAGACCTGGACAGGCTGGAGAGCTGGGCAGTAAGAAACCAGATGAGGTTTAACAAACCTAGGGAGGAATAATTGCATGCAGCAGTACAGGTTGGGGGATAACCTGCTGGAGAGGAGCTCTGCAGAGAGGGACCTGGGTGTCCTGGTGGATGACAGGTTGGCCATGAGCCAGCAGTGTGCCCTAGTGGCCAAAAAGGCCAATGGCATTCTGGGCTGAATTAAAAGGAGCATGGCCAGCAGGTCGAGGGAGATGATCCTCCCCCTCTACTCTGCGCTGGTAAGGCTTCATCTGGAGTACTGCGTCCAGTTCTGAGAGACAGGGATCTCTTGGAAAGAGTCCAGTGGAGGGCCACAAAGATGGTGAAGAGCCTGGAGCATCTCCCCTGTGAAGAACGGCTAAGTGAACTTGGTCTGTTTAGCCTTGAGAAAAGAAGACTGAGAGGGGACCTGATCGAGGTCTATAAATATCTAAGGTGTGGGGGGCAAAGTGGTGAGGCCAGACTCTTTTCAGCGGTGTGTGGAGACAGGAAAAGGGGAAACGGCCAGAAACTAGAGCGTAGGAAGTTCCACACAAATGTGCGCAAGAACTTCTTTATGGTGAGGGTGACGGAGCAGTGAAACAGGCTGCCCAGGGAGGTTATGGAGTCTCCTTCTCTGGAGATATTCAAGACCCGCCTGCACGCTCACCTGTGCGACCTGGTGTAGGGAACCTGCTTTGGCAGGGGGGTTGGACTCACGGAATCACACAGAATCACAGAATCGTAGGGGTTGGAAGGGACCTCCCGAGATCATCGAGTCCCTTCCAACCCCTATGATTCTGTGATTCTGTGATTCTGTGATTCTTGTCTACCAGGAACCCCAAGTCCTTCTCCACAGGGCTGCTCTCAAGGTGATCTTCTCCCAGTTTGTATAAATACTAGGCATTGCCCCGACCCAAGTGCAGCACCCTGCACTTGGCCTTATTGAACCTCATTACGTTTTCATGGGCCCACAGCCTGTCCAGGTCCCTCTGGATGGCTTCCCTTCCTACCAATGTATCAACTGCACTGCTCAGCCTGGTGTCATCCGCAAACTTGCTGAGGGTGCACTCGATGCCATCGTCTATGTTACTTATGAAGATGTTGAAGAGCACCAGTCCCAGTAGCGACCCTTGAGAGACACCACTTGTGACCGGCCTCCACCCTGACACAGAACCATTGATCACAACCCTTTGGCTGTGTCCAGCCAACCAATTTCTAATCCATCAAACTGTCCATCCTTGAAATCCATAACTCTCCAATTTAGAGAGAAGGATGTGGTGAGGGACCATGTCCAAGGCCTTGCAGAAGTCCAGGTAGATGACATCCACCGCCCTTCCCCCATCCACCAAAGCTGTCACTCCATCATAGAAGGCCACCAGATTGGTCAGGCAAGATCTGCCCTTGGTGAAGCCTTGCTGGCTGTTTCGAATCATGTCTTGATCTCGTATGTGCCTTAACATAGCTTTTAGGAGGATCTGTTCCATGACCTTCCCAGGCACAGAGGTGAGGCTCGCTGGCCTGTAGTTCCCTGGGTCTTCCTTTCTCCCTTTCTTAAAAATAGGAGTAATGTTTCCCTTTTTCCAGTCACTGGGACTTCACCAGACAGCCATGATTTTTCAAATATGATGGAGAGCGGCTTGGCAACCACATCAGCCATTTCTTTCAAGACCCAAGGATGGATATCATCCGGCCCCATGGACCCCATGCATTCAATCTCATGTGGAGGACTCAGACTCGTTCCACTGTTTTAGAGGATATTCCCCTCTAAAAGAAGAAAAAACACTGAAGAAATCTCCAGGATGGAATTCAGCAAATACACAAGGAGTCTGTTACATGATCGCTCCCTAAACAGTGTTAAGATATACAAACTTTAGACTGTTAGCAGCACCAGGGGAGCTTGGTGTGCTGACTCTATGAGATACAGCACAAAGGGTGGAGCCAGGTGTCAAGCTCTGCGGCCATTCTCTGTGGTATGATTGCAAGAATAAGAACTTGGCGGTACATGATACACTGCATAGAAGTCATCCTGAGTTAGCAATTCTTCAATTTTCTGTCACATCAATAGCAACTGTCAATGGTTTATGGGCTGGTTCGGCCCGGTTCTGTGACTAGTGAGGCGGAGGGATCCACAGAACAGGGGACCCCATATAATTAAAAACAGAAGCAACTATCTGAGGAGAAACAAACTAACTTACTAAATATGGCATCAGATTACAAGATAACACACTATAATACAATATAATTAGAGTTGAAGCTAATAAATCAAATATAATGAGAGAGAGTGACTGAAATGTGGAAAGGCCTCAACATAATGCTGAGGTGAGACGCACAGTCAGGTCGAGCAGCAGGGAGGAGAGCCGAAAAAAAGGAAGGTCTCTTGACCTTGCCAGGGTTATATCTCCTCTCTGAATGCAAAGTGTTCTGGGGTATGTAGTTCTTCTTCTCTTCTGGATGGGTGCCTGGAACTGGAGCATTAACTCTTTAACTCCCAGTGCACTACATGATGTTATGATGTGGAATACCAATAACCAAAAATCATAAAACCGTGACAGCAACAAAGATAGGTATAATTAGAGTCACTTAAAATCCATCTGAAAGCAAGATAATAGTATAAAAATGGCTTAAAGAGAGAAGGAATTTTGAAGAAGATACCATCGCAGACAAGTAAGGAGGATACCACTGGCCTCTGGTGCCAGTCTACAGGCTGAGCTACTCATCCCCTCACATATGGATGCCTACTGGATAACATTTACACATCAGTTATATGAGTGCTTCCCTTCAGAAACTCAGAAATCTCTGTAGAGTTATTCCATAGTTTAATAGTTTAATAGTTGGCTCCATTACACCTGGCCTTGAACTCCTCCAGGGATAGAGCATCTACAACTTCTTTGGGCAACCTACACCAGTGCCTCACCACCCTCCAACTAAAAAATTTCCTCCTTATATCTAATTTAAATCTCCTGGTTTAGTTTGAAATCATTCCCCCTTGTCCAATTAATATCAGACCATGTAAAAAGTTGGTCTCTCTCTTGTTTATGAACTGGAAAGCCATAATGAGGTTTCCCTGAAACCTTGTCTTATCCAAACTGAGCAACCCCATATCCTTCAGCCTTTCTTTCTAGGGGAGGTGCTCCAGACCTCTGATCATCTCTGTGGTCCTCCTCTGGTCTCATTCCAACAACTCCATGTCTTTCTTTTTCTGATGGCCTCAGAGCTGAATGCACTTCTCTAGCTGCAGACTCTAGGAGTGCAGTGCAGAAGGGGACAATCACCTCCCTTCCCCCCTCCCTCACCCTGCTTGTCACTCCTCTTTTGATGGAGCCGAGGATACTGCTGGCCTTCCAGGCTGCAAATGTACACTGCTGGCTCATGTCCCACTTATCATCTACCAGAACCCCCAGGTCCTTCTCCACAGCACTATTCTCAAATTCTTCTCCCAGTCCATAGATATATCTGGGATTGCCCTGATCCAAATGCACTGCTTTGCATTTGGCCTTGTTGAATATCATTAGGTTCCACAGTCTTACTTTTCTAGCTTGTCTGAGTCTCTTTGCATGGCATCTCTTCCTTCTATCAACTGTACCACTGAGCTTTATATCATTTGCAAACTTGCTGATGATGCCCTCAATCTCACTGTCTATGTAACTGATAAAAATGTTGAAGAGCACAAGTCCCAGCATAGACCCGTGGGGTACCACTCATCAAAGGCTCCACCTGGACATAAATCTGTTGACCACAACCCTCTGGCTGCTACTATTCAACCAGTTCCTTACCCACTGAATAGTTCAGCTTTCAAATCCATCTCTTTCCAATTTAGAGACCTTTGTAAGGAAATTTATCCCAAAATTCTGTGCTTTCATAAAAGAAAGGAAAATTTGCCTCTTTGAAAGAATATATTGTACTACTTCTAGCATAGACCCTGCAAAAAACCTCAGCTTGTCCTCATATGTTTGAAATATCAGATTCATATTTATTTATTTATTTATTTATTTATTTATTACTATTCACTCACTGAAGGGTAAAAAAAAATAATTGTAAAAAAAAGAGGAAACTATGAGGCCTGCTACAAAAGTAATGCCTCCTATTTTATTATGTTGGCCCATGATATCAGAAGCAGATGGTGGTAGCATGGCAGTAGTGGCTGAATCTATCCATCATTATTCCATTAAATTTTGTTGCTGTACTACAGATGTCAGCCAAGGTGCAGTCTGACAAAATGACCTCTATCATGGAAGAATGAAGCAAAGGTTTGGAATTTAATTCCTCCATGCAAAAAGGTTGCAGCCGTTGACATTCACTGATGCTTGCTGAAAGTTTATGGAGAGCAAATGGTGGATGGTGCATTTCAGCAGTGGGAACAGTGATGTGAATGACATGCCACATTCCAAATGACCATGCAGATTATTATGAGTGCAACATGCAGGCTCTTATTCATCAGTGGTGAAAATGCATAGCTAATAGTCGTGACTATTTTGAAAATTAGTGTTTTGTATAATATGCTCTTCCTTATGGTATTATTGTTCTATTTCTACCTTTTATAATTTTCATGGAAATAAATCAGAGGAATTACTTTTAGAGTGATCAACATAGTTTTGTACTGAAGAAAACAGAATTTGGAGTCAAATCTTTGACAAATATGAAAGAAAAAGTAAAGTGCAGTCCTTGACAGTAATAGAAATGGAGTTCCATCTGCTTGTCTTTATGTCATTAAAAGCAGGAGAAGATATTACTAGAATTCAAACAAAAATTTCTGAAGTCATCTCCAGTAGCCATTTCAGTCTAAGGACACAAACTGTGACACTTTCCTGTGTACAAGACATGATAATTTTGTTTAAATCATAAGGTAAAAATTTAGCCCTTTCATAAACCAGCTGTTTATGTCAGTAAAGAATGTTTCTGGTGAAGAAGTTTTAATGAAGTTCAGATGTTCATAATCATACTATAACTTGAAAGAAGACACTTGATTATTGCGTAAACAAAAGTTTTTATTATTACCACTCTCTAGAGCAGAACATCTGTTTTAACATTTATGTTATTACTCATAAGTAATATATATATAAATATATATATGTATATAAACACAAACAGTTTTCTCTGTCTCTCCAAAATTGAAGAATTTGTACTATGGGATTTTATATCCTTCCCAATATTTTTATGCATGACATTCTTGATTACATTTTCCTGTATAGGAGAGAAGTTTTGAAATAAATATCTAAAGTTTCAGTCTTCACAAATATTTTCATCTCTTATACATAATGCCATTGTGACTGAGAACTAGCAAACCTCTCATAGAATACCTGTGATTAGTGCCTAAAAATCCTGCAAAATAAATAAATAAAAGATATCTAAAAGGAATTATAAATATGTCAAGCCTCTTGCTTCCTCTGGAAAAAAAAAATATTATGTTATTGACATACTACTGCAGTCATTGGCTAGTGAAGCTTAATAATGTCAGCAGTCTACATGTAAAGTATCAGATTTTAGAAGTGATTTTTAGGCTGCCAAGAGACATTGATGTATAGTAGGGAAGAAAGTCTCAAGTGAAGAGGAATAATACATAGCTCAGAGAAGGTTTAGTAAGATCAAAAGAGCCATTACAAGGCCAGCATTCAAACTGCAGAAAGGGAAATATGGTATTCGTAATTCTCCCAGATATTGTGGACAAGGCCAGTGAAAGGATTTATAATGCAAATTAAAACTCTTAAAATCAATAAGATGCTTTACTAGTATTCACATTAGTGCTTGTAAAGTATGAGGTGAAGAGGTTAATTAATCCATTTAAGTGTCTGTATTTTGAATTCATTTGACGTTTTCTGCAGTAATCTTGAACACCAGTTTACAAATCTCTGTTTGGGAGATAACAGATGCAAACATCAATAGCTTCGAACTGGTACATAAGTGGATCAATTGCTATCTGGAAATCTGCCTTTAATGACAATCAGGATGTTATTTAAATGCTTTGGAAGGGCAGAATAGATTCAGATATCTTATCAATCTACTATAATGTTTCAGAATTAAAGATCTGAAATAAAATAAAAACCCAAAGAAAAGATTGAGAAGACACTTTGATGTTCCCTTCAAATTATTCGGCCATTTCTTGTATGAAAGAGGGGTTTTTTACAATTTATAAATCTACCATGTAACAATTAATGTATATATTTATAGTGCACCAATATGTTACATATATTTCTTTGCATTCTTTTCATTAAAAAAAGATGTTTTTATCTGAAATTCCCAATAATCTAAAAATAAAAAAAATATATTCAAGTAACCAACAAGAAACCTTCACTTTAGTCAAGGTCACACAAGGGGACAATAACCATAGATAATAATATCATTTTGTTAGTAGTTTCATTCTGTCTGAAAAGATCAAGGACAAAAATTTCACTTTTCCAGGTTATAAAAATAATCTCAGCCTAGTTTTACCATAGTATAAGTATGGATTAACTCTCAAGTAAACATCTTCCTGAGCAGCCTTCTCCAATCTATAAGGAAGTTACTCCTCTTTGAATAAATCAGTATTTCAAAGAGGGAGAGGTTGCAGCTTAAGCATGCTATTCTGTGCTAAGAGAAACGATGAGATACACAATCTGTCTTTAGTCTAGTTGTCTGTGAGTATATACACACGCCTAGAAAAGACGAAAGCGATACAGACACTGAGGTTGCCTTTCTGATAACATCAGTAGGTAAGGAAGAGTGTCAGGAATGGCTGCTTAACAATCATGAGAAAATATGTAAGATAAAAAAAGATATTGAAAATAATGATAAAAATAAAAGAATTAATAAATAAGCTAATAAATAAGGTCTAAAAGTTTTCAACTTAACTAACTCACATTTTCAACTATTTATTTGTAGTTTAAGAGTTTCTTAATCATTCTGATAATCACCAAGGAAGAAACATAAATATCCTAGAAAAATCTGTATTTATGAATGTAAAAGCTAAAAATATTTCGTTATATTAATGCAAGTTTACCTTTCTTCATTTTCATTCTCATCTGTCTGAAACGTTTAAATAAATCTTGTCAAACAGATCTTGTGAAATACCTGCTTGTTCATTCCTTTTAAGAATAATTTTTAGGGTGCCCCAGGCTGCTCTTAAAAGAAATTAAAAAAATACAAAAGTTGCTCTGAAAGTAATCCCTCCTATTTATTCCTGTGAAAACTACAACAGATACAAATTGCACAATAACATTATTTGGTAGAGCAAATTATGCTCTTTGCTATATAGTAATAATACTATTTCGCAGAGCAAAATGTTGAATAAATATTCGCTACTATTAGTTACGGATTTTCACCAGCAATGAACAAGGGCCTTCATGTTGTGCTTGTAAATATCAGCATGGCTGTTTAGAACGTGGTTTGTCTTTCACATTGCTGTTGCCATTGCTGAAACACACCAATCACCACCTCACTGTACTCACAAACACTGTTTGGTCCCCAGAAACACTAAGCAAATGTCAGTGAACGTCAAAAGGTAAATTTTCTTCTAGACAGAGGAATTCAGTTCCACACCTTGGCTACATAGACGCTTCCATGTCAGGTACAATTTTGTCTGACTTCCCCTCTTTTGCCATCTATTGGACATCAACAAAATGTCATGGAATGTTGGTGGGCAGGTTCAACATCTACTGCCATACTATCAACATCTTACTCAAATGTAGTGGGCCAACATAACAAAATAGGAGACATTACTTTTGAAGCAGCTGTCATTTACAGATGTCCGAAGGGAGGGCACACAGAAAACAGTCACGCTCTTTTCAGAGATACCCAGTGACAACACAAGATGCAGTGAGCACAAACTGAAACACAGGGAGTTCCATTTGATCATCAGAAAACATACTTTTAATGGAGTTTAACACAAGTTGCCCAGAGATTTTTTAGTCTCCATCTTTGGAAGTTCTCAAAATTTGACAAAATGGTATTGAGTTGTATGCTGCACGTGTCTCTGTTTGAGCATGGGGCTTGTACCAGATGACTTCCAGAGGTCATTTCCAACCTCAGCCATTCTCTGATTCTGTCATCTCACAGATTCCTGAAATAAATGCTCTTGGAGATCTAGGTTTATATTCCTGTAAGAGCAATTTAGACATATATAAGGTCTACATTTAGACGATTTACAAATCAGAGGCACTGGTATCTACCAGCATTGGAGATACTTAAAATGTCTGATAAGACCCTTAAAAACACTCCAGAAAAACACAGATCTATATATCTTCTTTCATACCTTCAGCCAAACTAGGATATTTAGAATACTCTTAATATCTTACACTTAGTATCAAGCGGAATACCACTCTCAACAAGTTTCAATAAGTTTTACCTCAACAAGAGGGCAAAACAGTGCTTTATTGTAGGCAGCTTCAGTGGCTCTCTGAAACTCAAAAGGAGTTTTGGCATCAAAGGAACTGAACTTCTGCTGAAAGAAAACAGGGCAAGAAGATCCATGCTGATGGCTTGTGCCTTTTTAATGTCCTATTACAAATTTCAGTAATATGTTTTAAGATTTTTGGTCTTCTATAGTAGTGATTTTCAAAAATTAACTAAATTTTATACAGTATAGTGTTTTTTTTTTTTTTTTTTTTTTTTTTTTTCCCGCAGGGTAAAGTGTTGTAGTAGCTGAAATACTAAATGTGTAGTGGAAACAGGGTTCTATTTCAGGAACTTCATGAAACAGGTCATTTATTCAGTTTCTGTATGAGTCTTTCCAGCAGTAACACGGGCATCATCATGCTTACTTCTTTCAAAGAGTCACTTAATACTTTTCCTGTAAAAAGACTTATGCATGTTCTTACCTTAAATCCCAGCTGGGATAGCCCCAAGGTTTAAATATGTTACAAAATGATCTTAAATACATCTCAATTGACCATTCTACTTTTTTTCTTTAATTTTATGTACTCTAAGAGATGTTAAAGAAGTTTTAAGCAGATTTTATTTTGCAAATCATTATTATATTATGAATTCAAATATCACCTTATACTTTTTACTTTAAAAACTGCTCTTCATTATAACATTTTTTAATAGAAGCCCAAATTTCCTTCTTTTGCATGTAGTGCTCCATATAGTAGACTGAAAGTCATGAAGATTTGCAAAATGTCCAGCATAGGCCAGTAATTGTTTACACTAAAAAAATGAAGTCATTTTTCGTAGCTTTACAAGGTGGCATAAAAAGAGATGAGCAGAAAGCTGGGAGAAGGGAATCATATATATATATATATTTTAAATATGAAATATTTCTTCTTTTCCAGAATAGTAAAGCATTTTGAAATAATTTAATGTCAACTTTGTGGAAATGTTCTGCTTAGTTTGCATTTTCCTCTAGGCTGGATGTTGTCAAGATCCTTACAAATAATCCAGTGCCATGTACAATTGAGTGATATGCATACATCTCATGGAGACCCTGGTTGTTTTCTGGCTGTTTTTGATGTGTTTTTTGGGGGGTTCTGAAAGCTATCAGGAAGTTATGAGGCAGATTTTATCTTTTGAAATGAATTGGACAGAATTGCTTTACCCACGAAATTTCAAAGAATGCATGTACACTGATAACTTCATATATTAAAAAAAAAAAAAAAAAAAAAAAAAGCATGGATGCCCCTTGTCTATGCTTCTACATATTTTAATATTCAAGCTTCTGGCAAAAATGTAAAGGAATTACTTAGAATTTATAAAATTACAAGTATTAAAAAAAAGAAAAAGAGAAATCACGCATACACTGAAGTATTTCTTTACTATTAGTGACATATCAAACCTCACTGCTATGAAATGTTAAAGACGTTGGATAGTTTTTTTGTGCTCTCAAGGGATGCAAAATAAACTGAGTAAAAATAGAGGACATTAGATAATAAATAATCTCCAAATTAAATACATTGTTTCCAACCCAACTTCCAAAGAAATGTCTAAGATGTGTGGTAAATTGTCTAATGAATTCAAAAAATTATGTAGAAAAGCTAACTATTACTATCAAGTAAATTATTTGTAGCATTAAATAGATTGATGCATTTACAATTCCATGAGTGCCAAATAAATGGTAAATAATAATAGTGGCTGAACGATAGAAATATTTTACTGTTATTAAAATCAAGAAAGAACAGAAAGAGAAGGAAAGCAAAATCACATCTGGTAAGATCAGTATCAATCATTTTCAGACTTCATCCATAATAAATATTTTTCTCAATAATAATATGGAAAAGAATTTTAAAAAAGTCCCTGAAACATGATTCTTATGCTGTTATATGAAAAAGATGAAAACTAATGAAATTATTACTTGATTGTATTGATCTGTGAAATCAGTAAAGTTAAGATTCTGCTTCCTAACACAGTAAGAAAAACAAAGCAAAAAAAAAGTATGGTTTTCCAACTCCTTCCTTGCATATTGTTGTTATGTGTTGAAGAGGTTGGTTGTGTTATTTAACAAACTGTTGATGCTATATTGCTATCATTTAAAAGTTAACAAGTGCTCTATAATGTAAACTAGGCACAGCATTCTCGTCAACCCACGAGCCAGCTGCACTTTCTGTCATTATTTTGTTTAGTATCCATGGAGCAGTAGGAAACTGCAACAATATTCATTCTCATTTTTGCTAAAATCTTTCTCAGTTTCCAACGGGATTAAACTTGAACTTAATATATTTTTTTAATGTTCTGTTTTCAGAGGTAGAAGATGCAAACGTATTTGTATTACATTTTAAATGCCATGTCTAATCAAGATACAAAACCATTCAAATCATATTGAGACCTCTGTAGGAGAATGGAACCTAAATTTCAGCTGAAGGCCAGCTCAAGTTCATCTATATCATCTCAACATGAGTAACTGAAGAGAATTAACATAAATGTTGCTTATATGTTTCTTAGAGAAGCCTTGGTGATTTAAAATTGAAAAAAAAAAAATCAGTTTGTTTGAAGGCTTTGGGTGATTTGGTAAACATCACATCAATTTCAGTTTATTAAATAATTTAATTACTTATTGTGTGCAAAAGTAAAATGATAAAAATAAATATGTTCTCTCTTTTTTTCTTTACTAGGGCTATAAATAGAAGAGGATCTATGAATTTAAAACATTATTTTTGTTTATCTTGACAAACTTAGAATCTAACATCATAAATGGGTTGCTCTGATGTATGAGATAGTTCATGTAGATGCACACTTGGTGGTATCTTATTCTTATAAATTATGGAATAATTTCAGGGGAATTAAATATTCATTTATGATAATTGTGATGAAATACATTACTTCAGTCTAAGATGACTCCCCCTCAAGAGATAAATTACGAACTTTTACGGAACTCAGATGCTGATATGCTAAAGAACTGATACTTTGAGAATTTTAATACAGTATATTTAGCAAATAGTATTCTAGGGCCCTGAGGCTGTATATGAACATGTCCATTTACCCATCTTGAATCCTGATAACTTCTCTGGGCCTCTACCCAGGAAGCACACATCATATTATCCTTTTTTTTTTTTTTCCCCCATTCCTGAATACAATTAGCAAAGCTGTGTTACACCTATATAAAACGATATAAAGAAAATACGTTTTTAGACCTTATGAGTGGAACATGGCATACTTTCACTTGGGATATATATGAAATCACTGAAATCACAGCAATTTGGAGGGAATGCATTGAACAATCTTATGATAGAAATGAAAATTGTGATTAAATAACACTTCTACATTTCTAGACCTATATTTTTGTCTGAGTAGATATTCCTCAAAAGTTGCATAGCTAGCTGATAAAATACATAATTATGAAAATAAAGAGGAATACTTTTTCAGATACATGTTCATCATTTAAATTAACTCAGGCTATAAGTACTGATTTTGGGTGATGTGGGGGGAGAGGTGGGGAACAATAGGAAAAACAATACATTTCTGTTAGTTCTTACTAACTAAAAAGAAAAGCTGCAGCAACCACATACAACAGATAATATGAAGAACGCAACATAACAATGTGACAGGGAGGTTGGAACTTGATGATCATTTGGGTCCCTTCCAATCCAAGCCATTCTATGATTCTGTGATTCTATGAATTTCATATTACTGGTTGATTGAATAAGATTTAGTAGACAAATGTTTTTCTCTGTAGATTCTAGAGCATAAGCACTACTTTTCTGCATTGAAACTACAAAAAAGATAAATAAATTGTTATGAATAGAAAGTCTTTAAGTAATATTTATAGTTTAGAAACTGAAACCTAATAAAAATCGAACTGAGTTTTATCTACATATGTTCCAGTTTTCTATAAATATAAGTACATCATAATGTTTCAAACAATGCACACAAGGTTCATTTTGTGTTATGACCTACTAAATAAAGTGTTGTAAAGCTTACCTAAACACACATACACATGACAGATAGCTGTAATGATCCATGGCAACACATATGCTTCCCGCTCGGTGAAGTTTTGAACAATACTAATTCATCACAGGGAGCAGAATATATAGGTTTCTTCTTCAGAAAATATAGACCATTAATTAATATTTGTGCTTAAAGAGCACACCTTCAATTTCAACTGTTCATGCCTTAGAATGCACTGTAAGATGTGATCATACAAAGACTTAAAGTTTTTTTCTTTCTCAACAGCAAATTAAGAACTCTGAAATAAAGCCTTTCCAACCATGATTATTTATTGACTATGAAAACTGCAGTAGCAAATGTGTAAATCTATGTGATGGATAAGAAGGATAAAAAATGAACTATTAAAGCTTCTTTGGAAATACATTCTAACCTCTACCATTTATCTCAAATCTTTATAAGAACAGAGATATACATTGGGAGTTGAAAGTCTTCTAGAATTTCTATTTGTTATTGACTGTGTGAATTAATTTATCTGGTTAGTATTTCCAGTCTCATATATTCAAAATAAGCTACAATCACTAACATTAAGGAGAGTTATATTAAAAAATGTATGACAATTTTTAATACTATGAAATATTATTACAGGCTTACTTCTACCTCCCATAAATATTCTCATGATTTTTTTGCAGCATCAAGATTGCTAACTAAAATTTATACATAGCATATAGTTATGCTAGCAAATAACTTTATCTTTGTTATTTAATTGGGAATAAACATGAGAAAAGTTCTCCGTAGTGATAATACGTATGCCTTTCCCTTTCATATTAAGGGTTCTCCTAGATTAATTTTCAATGGAGTATTTTTCTTTAGAGCATTGAAATAGAAGATTCTAAATACCCATCTAAAATATGCTTCATATTCTTGTTATTCCGCATGCAAGATAAATAGTATTTTCTAATTGAAGAAAAAAGGTCATGTGTAAAGTACGGCAGCTTAACTAAGTATATTTCCAGCCAGAATGCTTGATTGAGGCATCAAGACAAAATAATGAAATGGTTTTACTTTGAATAATTAAACACTATTTCTCTTTGAAAATCTCTGGAAACACTTTTTTTTTTTTTTTTTCATTGTTTGTTTGCTTCTCTGTCAGTTGCTTTAAACATCTCTGTAGTAATCAGTGGTGTTTCCGTGTCCATGGTGCAAAAGAGAGCTTAAGTAAGTGAATACCTCTGATACTCATCATCACATTTAAATCTACATCCATGGCTTATTTCTACAAACGTAATTTCCCCACTTGTTCCATAAAATCATAGAATCATTTGAGTTGGAAGGGACCTTTAGAGATCATCTAGTCCAACTCCCCTGCCATGAACAGGGAAACTTATAGCTTGATCAGGCTGCTCAGATCCCAGTCCAGCCTGATCTTGAGTGTTTCCAAGGACAGGGCATTCACTTTCTTCCTGGGCAGTCTCTCTGGGCACTACCTGGGCACCATCCACCACCTCTCTGGGTACCCATGGTAAAACTGTCATTCATGTCTAAACAGTCAGAGAGAATTGTGTGTCTGTATATCCATTTCTACTCCCTGGTGAAAATGAAGTTTATGAATGGACATGTTTAGATAAGACAGAATCGAAGACTCAGCACTCATCTACTCAGTCACAAATATGAGAATACAAGAGAATAAATTAAGTCTATCTGCAGAGCTATTCTTTCAAGTGCAGTTTGTTAAATACAAAATAAGAAACACTAGATCAACAACAGTACTCTCTGAAGGCAGAAAAATCAGCTGTATGCAGTTCAACTATTTAGTGTCACTTCTCTGATATACCAAGAAATTTTTACTGCTTCTCTATGAAGTTTTGCTTCCTCATGTCCTAGGACCCATGTATTCTTTTCTGGTGCAGCTCCAATAATGTTATTATTTTTTTTTTTTTCAAAATAATGTGGAAAGAATAGAAGTTGGAATTCAGTAGGACATTATTATGATGACTACAGTAAGACAACAGCAATACATGATATAATTTATAATTTTAAATCCTTAATTAGATTAATGGATCAGTTTTCAAAACCCATTTATTCTCTTATTTTTATACTTTGTTCAAGAGTTTACTGTACATTCTTTACTATCCAGCTATTACTATTCCTACTGTCCATTTAAATGTTAAAAAGACAGATCCATTTGAACCAGAGAAACTGCTCAAATACTGTAAATTACCTGACTTAGTGCAAATAAATTCAGAGCTTGGAATGAAGCTCATCATGCTATGCATGCATGACCCCACTTCAAGTATTAAACTCAAAAAGCGATCATTCTTTGTTGAAACATTGAGGTTTAACTAGATGAGATGTGGGTCTCAATTCTGATCTCAATAAAATCAGTAGGATTTCATTCCTAGCAGGATTTGAATATAATTACCACTGCATTAATTTTTCATAAAACTTGCTTATCTTTTTCTTCAATCTCTTCATAAGTTTACATCTGTTTCAGTGGTTATGTCAGAGCAATGAATTCAATAGAATAAAAGAAAAACACAGAAAGGCCTTGTTCATGATCAGTTCAGTCTTTTTTTTTTTGAATTGACATGGCTAAATATCTCAGGAGAGATTTCTGGGATATGCTTGGACCTGAATTAGCATCTTAAATTCCTAATAGAACCTGAAATAAAGAAGACTTCTAAGAACCAGGCAACTTAGATCTAAACCTGACAAAATTAGTTTTCTCTTTTTAAAATTCTGCTTGTGTGTGCTGCAGTCACAGCAAAGACTTCATTAAGAAGTAAAAACAGAAAAAAAAGAAAAAAAAAAAGTACCAACTTTGCCAAAATAGTACTACAACTGAAAGTTTAGCTTATTGGCTAATTAGCATTTTTAACAATGTCATCAAGATTTATACCTTTTGGCTAATCCTTCTTTCTATATAATTTTACATAATAATTTTTCCCAGCTTTTAGCGCTGTACGTGTATGTTTCTTGTAAAGATTTTACTGTAATCAGAGTGCTGGATATTCTAAGAGTTTAGGTGAAATCATTCTTACTCTGCATGAATACAGACTGAGCCAGATGGAAGACAGGACCCCAGAAAAAAGCCCATTGGTAAACATAGTGGTGTCAGTTCTTGCATTGCCTGAGTGACAAAGGGCATAAAGGTTCTGGTGTGCATGAAATACTTCAGTGATATCTGTAGAAATTGTTGCTATTAATATTAAAATATAATATTTTAATATATAATACCATTGTAAGTGTAATAAAATTTTCATTCTTTCATTCATAATTCAGTCATGCAACTCTGTCATCCTTCATGTTTGATGTGCATTTTTACTTGAAGTTTATATCCCTTTGTAAATTCCTCAGATTGAATTACATATATTTTTACAGGAAAACTAATTTTTTGTTTTGTTTTGTTTTGTTTTTTCAATTTAGAACTAAAATCATGATTAACTCTCACAAATTCCTTGATGTTCAGTAAGCCAAAGGGAAACTAATGCTAGTGGTTAACGGTTTCAAAACAACTGTTTTGTAGATACAGAAACAATCAATCATAAAACCTTAAAAATATTACAGTTTTAAACTGACAATATCAGCTGTTGTGAACTTTAAGCTAGTGACGGTAACTCCTCACGCAATCTTATAGATACGTGCCTGTGAATCAAAGGTTCTAAGGAATGCAGAATTTTCTGAATCGTTTTGAAAGATAATTTTAACTGTCTTTACAATTAAGAAAAAAATATATATATATTATATTTTCTCTCCTACACAGAAGCAAGTTGGAGTCTCCATTCACAGCTCAACTGGACAAGGCACAGAGGGCCTCATCTGAGGTGCTTTTGGAGTGAATACTGATCTGGATCAGATGAACTCTACAGTTTTTTCATAAAATGTTACTAGATTCTCATGAAATGTCATTGATTTTAGCCTAATAAATAGTGTATGTTTATATCTGCCTTGCGTTTGCCTCCATTAAGAAAGTTTTGATATATTTTTAGTATACTCCACACATTAGAACAGACTGCATTTCAGAAGATGTAGCTAAACAAAGGACATATTTTGCAATCTTTACATGACTGAACAGCTCAGTTCAGACAAAAGAAAAAATGTACACATGCCTACAGCTCAAAAATCTAACCATTCCCCTAACTAATTTCTATCTGCAGATTTAAAGCTAGGCCTTCTCTTCAGTGAAACTGGGAAGCTTGATCTGCAAATCAGTGTTCACAGTGCATAGTCTGACTCAATCATTATTAACTGTTTGGAGCCCATGGACACATAAATTATTATTAATAAAGAAAAAAGAAAAAAAGAAAGATGAAAGGAAATACTTGAGAAATTGGACCAGTAAAAAAGTATCTAAAAGTAAATATCTTTAAGGATCATGGATTGTATATGCTGACATTCAAAATCCACAAGATGATTTATGCTTTTACATATCTTCAGTAATACTTTGAGCATGATTTGTGCCTTTAGATACACTATCAGTACATCACTGAACATGCTCTAGTAAACTTCTGAAACTAAACATTTTGTTCTGCCTCAGCACTGCATGTAATCATAGCTTTCATTAGTTTAATGGAGGATGGTTTCCAGTTAAAAAAAGGAGACTACAGTGGGGGGCAAATACTCCCTTTTATTTTTCAAATTATTATTAACATTGTGAAATTTTTGTTCTAGAGTTGAGAGATTTAAATCTCATAGACATCGCAGACCGAGTAAGCAGTGTTATCTGTTGCTGTATTAGCCCATATGTGTGAGAGAAAGAGAAGTATGAAAAATGGAAGAACTAGGGTAACAGGAATGCAATACGTCACCTCTACCTCATTCTTTCATTTATTGAATGTTCATATATGTCAACTATTTTTTTGTGAATGCTGTTATTTCATTGGATATAATCCAATTAGAATAGAACAACATGTTTGTATCTCAGCAGTCATCTTTAAATTGATTATTTTGAATAAATGTGTTTTAATACAGCTTGATTAAGAATTGTAGAAGTCTTGATACTGGTAGTTTGAATCTAGCTATACCACATAATTTAGATTAACTCAAAAAGAAGAAAATAGAAAAAATAGAGTGCATATCTTTAATGTATATTCAAAGAGCACAAGAGGAATTTAATATTTTAAGCTTATTTATAAAATTTTGAAATATATTTAAAAACATAGAAATAGATAACCTGGGTGATATCAAATACTCATTTAGGCCAGTAGTCTGTCTGTGATAGAATTCAAGCATCTAGAAAGAGAATGCAAGAACATCAGATAAAAGTGCAAGACCAGGGCAAGTGTTGGGCAGTAGCTTCTAAGAACGCCATCCCAGTCTCCAGTAGTTCAGCGTCTTTGTGTTTAAATGCTCTTGCTTTTGTTCCATCATTCTGCCCAATTCATTTCTGAATCCATTTAACTTTGTATTATTTACAACTCTGAGCTCTTTAGCAGTGCTCAAAGAAGCAACCATTTCTGAATCTTTTGAATCTATCATCAATCATTTTCATTTGTTATCTACTGTTTTAAAGTAATTGAACAATTTATCTCTATTCACCTCCTCCATGACTTTCATAACTTTACAGCTATTTCCGTATGGCTTTCTTTTTTTCAGGCTGAAAACTCTTAGTCCTTCTGCAGAAGCTATTCCATATATACAGACATTTTTGTTAACCTTTTTATACTTTTGATAAGTGATTTTTGAGATGAAAGATCAGAATCAAATCTCTTATCAAAGACTCTACAGAGAGTTTTTGAGGATATGCATCTATGTGTAGGGCTACATGTTACAACATACATATATATAAACTGTCTGACTAAGAGCTAACCACACTGAATAGAAAGACATATTGAGGGTCAGATATTGAGCAATGGTTGCCACAGGAAACTAAGAAAACTAAACTGTGAAGAACAGAGTAGCCTGACTATTATTCCTAAAGCCATCAAGGAGAACAATCAGGCCATTGTACCTGGATTTAAAGTCACAAAAAGAATCACGGGAATATGTGCTTAGACTCACTACTAACTGCATCTGGGAACAGGGCTTTGACAGAAGGAATTCCCATTGTGGGACTGGATACTCCAACAGCTGATGAAATTTCCCTGCCCCAACCCTATATAAATGTATTTAAGTAGGTTGATATTAAGTAGGTAGTAGATCTGTAACTCTAAATAAATATGTTTTTTGTACAGGCTGTCTGTGTGTATTTGTACACAATTCTGTTATAGAATAAGAATAATTTCCAAATTTTTCGAACTGTTCTGAGCAAGTGAAATAATTTTGGAAGTAAAGAAATAGCAAAGAAATAATATTGAGAAATTTAAAAATGTGTAGCATGAAAGCACCTGAAAAATTCAAAATAGACAATTGAATTTTCAGTGCAGTAAAAAAAGTACACCAGTTAGATGGATTCAGTTCCTTTTAGAAATGGAGGGGGTTATTTATTACCATTCTACTCTACCAAGCAGAATTTTATACACGTCACAGTGGACCACCATTGGCTACAAATTAGTATCATTCTTAAGCAGGAATCAGAACTGGCAAACTTTCCTCTCTTTTGTCTCTTTGATCTCATGGCCCTAACTTGCTGTCTTTTCTTCTGGCTTCATAAATATTATAATCCTGGATGAAGAGACATAACTTCAGCAGGAAAATATTTCTTTGTGATATGCACTACAGTATAATGGATTTAATTGTGTGTTATAAGCATTCATTTTTGTAACTGATGGGCAAATGCTTTAATCATGAGCCTATTATGCAAAAGAGTGGTCACCTCTACTTTTAATGAATTTCAATGCAATCATATTTGTGTTCATCATGTAGGACTAGTGATTCAGGCTATGCTGGAGATGCAATCAATGTCTAAGAAAGTCTGACTAAATTTAGATTGTAATTGAGCTCGAGAGCAAGATAGGTTTCTCAAGAAAAAAAAAAAAAAAGTGACAGTACATATCTTTAGTGGTCTTAAAGAACATTTTCACAGTACAAAGGAAAGACCTCTTGATTTCTGAATGTCTTAACTGGTTGGCAGGAAAACTGAATTTCTGCCAAAGGTGTTAGGATCTTAGTTCTGACTACACTGCAGCACGAGAGAAATGCAGGACACTTAGATTTATCCCTTTCATTTAAATGTAAATGCTCAGACTAAAATATAATATTTTTCATACCCCTTTGATGCACAAATTTCAAGTTTTATGCTAATTAAAATAACTTTTGTCATTTTAATTAAATAATATTAAAGATTTTTTAAATCCCTGCAAATTTCAATAGAAAGGAATAATATGACAATATTCAGTATAGAATAATCATTGGATTATTTGAAATGATGCAAAAATAAAATAAAAGTAAAAAAAAAAAAAAAAAGAAGTTCAGATAGATTTTTCAAAGCAAAAACACCTGCCAATAATGTGGTAAAATTTTCAGTTCCTTGAAAGATTTATTTTTATATAATCTAAGAGATGACATTTTGTTTACATCTGTGAAATAGTCACACTTGAAGTATTGCCAGGAAATAGTTTGTAGAAATATTAAATGAAAAAAACATTTTTTTCTTAGTTGTACATGTGCAGGTCTACTGTGACTGAAGACTTTCAAAAGGAGTGATTGTTCCCATGCATTTCTGCAATGTCTAGGAAAAGAAACAAATACTCTCTCCTTGGGAGGAGATTCCAAGGGGTTCCTTAATAGAACAAAGAACATAAACTAAAAAGTAAATAAATCTAATAACTTAAGTCTTACAGATTATGTAGTTTGCACTATAAAATTAATTCTTGGTAGAACATTCAAAGTGGAACCAGCTTAGAAAGATTTCTAAATGAAGAATTAGAATTTTCTCTGAGGGCTTTCTCCATTAAGCCAAAATCATATCTGATCTGCATTCTGCATAATCTGTTGAAGATGGCAAGACTAATAGAGCTATATATGAAGAGTAAATGAGTCTTAAATTTGTCCTATTGTTTAAAATTCACTGTGAAAAGGTAAGGAGGTTGAGTGTTTAAATAAATTGGTTTCAGTACACCTTTGCACAAAATGAATGATCCTAATGAATCTACCAGTGGTAATTTTTACTAGCTTGCCTTACATAGATAATGAAAAGTATTCACATACTCAGTTTTACCCAAAAATAAGTGAATCTGGAATGTAACAGTGAGCTCAGCCTTTCAGAAAAGTCACATCAAATCAAATCAAATTAAATTAAGATCTAGTTTTTATTCTGAAGAATGTTTCCAGTATTCCATTAGTTGTCCTTACAGGGACCTAATGAATTTTTCATTTTCTCTTAGGATCAGACACCTAAGATTATCATTTACCTGTTTATCTTTCTTGCTGCTAATGTCATTTCTTTTACATTACTGTTTTTGCTTAGCTCTTTCATCACTTTCTCCAGGACTGCTTTCCCTCTAAAATACTATCAATTAAAACATTTCTAGTGTCTTTCTATTTGTCTCCTGTCATCTTTTATAGAATCATATACTGGTTTGAGTTGGAAAGGATCATTAAGGTCATATAGATCCAACTCCTCTGCTGTAGTCAAGGACACCTCCCACTAGACCAGGTTGTTCAAAGCCCCATCCAGCCTGACCTTGAACACCTCCAGGGAGGGGGCATCCACAATCTCACTGGGGAACCTGTTCCAGTGTCTCAACACCCTCACAGTAAATAATTTCTTCCTAATATCTAGTCTAAATCTAACTTCTTCCAGTTTAGAACTATTATTTCCTCTCATCCTACTGCTAAATGTTCTTATAAAAATTCCTTCCCCAGCTTTCCTGTAGGCTTTCCTTACTGGAAGGTTGCTATAAATTCCCCCTGGAGCCTTTCCTTCTTCAGGCTGAAGAGCCTCAACTCTCTCAGCCTGTTCCCATAGGAGAGGCACTCCAGCCCTCTGATCACTTTCTTGGCCCTGCTCTGGATCCACTCCAACAGCTTGGTGTCCTTCTTTTGTTGGGAGCCCCAGAACTAGATGCAGTACTCCAGCTGGGGTCTCACAAGAGCAGAGTAGAGGAGCAGGTATTCAACCTGCTGGTCATGCTTCTCTTGATGCAACCCAGGATATGGTTGGCCTTCTGGGCTGAAAGTGTACATTGCTGGCTCATGTTGAGTCTTTCATCAACCAACAACCCAAAATCCTTCTTCTCAGGGCAGCTCTCAAGCCATTCTCCGCCCGACCTGTATCCTTGCTTGGGATTGCCCTGACCCAGGTGCAGGACCTTGCACACAGAACCATAGGATGGCCTGGGTTGAAAAGGACACACCTGTTCCAGTGTGTCACCACCCTCTGATGGAAAAACTTCCTCCTTATACCTAACCTAAACCTTCCCTGTCTCAATTTAAAACCATTCCCCCTTGTCCTATCACTATCCACCCTTGTAAACAGCTATTCACCCTCCTGTTTATGTGCTTCCTTCAAATATTGGAAGACACAGTACGCCAGAGGGGGGCCTTACAAGAACTGGCCACCCCTTTTTTAATGCGGCCCAGGATATAGTTGGCCTTCTGGGCTGCAAGCGCACACTGCCATCTCATGTCCAACTTCTTGTCCACCAGGGCCCCCAGATAGCTCCGCAGAGTTGCTCTCAAGGAGATCTTCTCCCAGTTTGTATAAATACTAGGTATTGCCCCAAGCCAAGTGCACCCTGCACTTGGCCTTATTGAACCTCATTACGTTTTCATGGGCCCACAGCCTGTCCAGGTCCCTCTGGATGGCTTCCCTTCCTACCAATGTATCAACTGCACTGCTCAGCCTGGTGTCATCCACAAACTTGCTGAGGGTGCACTCGATGCCATCGTCTATGTCATTGATGAAGATGTTGAAGAGCACCGGACCCAAGACCGACCCCTGAGGGACACCGCTTGTGACTAGTCTCCACCCTGACACAGAACCACTGATCACAACCCTTTGGCTGTGTCCAGCCAACCAATTTCTAATCCATCGAACAGCCCATCCTTGAAATCCATAACTCTCCAATTTAGAGAGAAGGATGTGGTGAGGGACCATGTCCAAGGCCTTGCAGAAGTCCAGGTAGATGACATCCACCGCCCTTCCCCCATCCACCAAAGCTGCCACTCCATCACAGAAGGCCACCAGATTGGTCAGGCAAGATCTGCCCTTGGTGAAGCCATGCTGGCTGTTTCGAATCACATCTTGATCTCGTATGTGCCTTAACATAGCTTCTAGGAGGATCTGTTCCATGACCTTCCCAGGCACAGAGGTGAGGCTCACTGGCCTGTAGTTCCCCGGGGCTTCCTTTCTCCCTTTCTTAAAAATAGGAGTAATGTTTCCCTTTTTTCAGTCAACGGGGACTTTACCGGACAGTCATGACAAGAGCTATGACTGGACAGCGACGGCAGTCACCGTCCCTGGCAGTGTTCAAGAGGGATCTGGATGAGGATCTATGAGATATGGTTTAGTAGCTTGCGGTAGCAATGGTAATGGGAGGACGGTTGGACTAGAAGCTCTTGTAGGTCTTTTCCAACCTTGTGATTCTGTGATTCTATGATTTTTCAAATATGATGAAGAACAGCTCGGAAACCACATCAGCCATCTCTTTCAGAACCCTAGGGTGGATATCATCTGGCCCCATGGACTTAAATATGTTCAATTTCATTAGGAGCTCTCAGACTTGTTCCACTGCTACAGTGGGACAGAAACCACTCCCTGCACCCTCACCTAGAGGCTCAGGGTCCTGCCAGACATGGGAAGCCTGACCACCCATCAGACCACATGGCCTTGTTGAACTTCATGTGGTTGGCATGGTCCCACCTCTCAAGCCTTTCCAGGTCCCTATGAATGGCATCCTTTCCCTCTAGCATGTCAGCTGCACCAATCATCATGATGTCATCTGTAGACTTGCTGAGGGTACACTCGATCCCACTGTCCATATCACCTACAAAGATGTTAAATAGCACCAGTCCCAGCACTGATCCCTGAGGAACACCACTTGTCACTGGTCTCTACTTGGACGTTCAACCGTTGACTGCCACTCACTATGATCAACCAGCTAATTCTTTATCCAGAGAGTGGCCCATCCATCAAATCGATTTTTCTCCTATTTGGCGACCAGGATATCATATGGGACAGTGTCAAATGCTTTGCACAAATCCAGGTAGATGATGTCAGTTGCTCTTTGTTTATCCACTGATGTTGTAACTCCATTATAAAAGGCCAGCAAGTTTGTGAGGCATGAATTGCCCTTGGTGAAGCCACGTTGGTTACCACCTTTTTGTATTCTATAATAATGTAAAACATCTTAAATACAGCAAAATACATGTCAAATAATTAGATCCTATTTCCTTTCTGCTCATGGATACCTTAAACAATGTGAATGCAAAGTTTGTGTGGAGAAAGGCTCTGTTATTAAAAAACAAACAGAATCACAGAATCACAGAATCACTAAGGTTGGAAAAGACCTATAAGATCATCCAGTCCAACTATCCACCTATCACCAATGGTTCTCGCTAAACCATATCCCTCAACACAACATCCAAACGTTCCTTGAACACCTCCAGGGTCGGTGACTCCACCACCTCCCTGGGCAGCCCATTCCAGTGCCTGACCACTCTTTCAGAGAAGTAGTATTTCCTAATATCCAGCCTGAATCTTCCCTGGCACAGCTTGAAACCATTCCCTCTAGTCCTATCACCAGTTACACGAGAGAAGAGGCCGACCCCCAGCTCACTACAACCTCCCTTCAGGTAGTTATAGAGAGCAATAAGGTCTCCCCTGAGCCTCCTCTTCTCCAGACTGAACAATCCCAGCTCCCTCAGCCGCTCCTCATAAGGCCTGTGCTCCAGACCCCTCACCAGCTTTGTTGCCCTTCTTTGAACACGTTCCAGGGCCTCAATGTCTTTCTTGCAGTGAGGGGCCCAGAACTGGACACAGTACTCAAGGTGCGGCCTCACCAGAGCTGAGTACAGGGGGACAATTACTTCCCTGCTCCTGCTGGTCACACTACTTCTGATACAAGCCAGGATGCCATTGGCCTTCTTGGCCACCCAGGCACACTGCTGGCTCATGTTCAGCCGAGCGTCAACCAACACCCCCAGGTCCATTTCCTCTACACAGTCTTCTAGCCACTCCGCCCCAAGCCTGTAGCGTTGCTTGGGGTTGCTGTGGCCAAAGTGTAGGACCCGACATTTGGTCTTATTAAACCTCATCCCATTGGCTTCAGCCCAGCTATCCAGCCTGTCCAGATCCCTCTGTAGGGCCTCGCTACCCCCAGGCAGATCGACACTTCCAGCCAACTTGGTGTCATCTGCAAACTTACTGAGGGTGCACTCAATGCCCTCATCCAGGTCATCAATAAAGATATTGAAGAGGACAGGCCCCAGCACCGACCCCTGGGGAACACCACTCGTGACCGGTCGCCAGCTGGATTTAGCTCCATTGACCACCACTCTCTGGGCCCGGCCCTCCAGCCAGTTCCTTACCCAGCCAAGAGTGTACCTGTCCAAGCCACGGACTGCCAGCTTCTGCAGGAGAATAGTGTGGGAGACAGTGTCAAAGGCTTTGCTGAAGTCTAGGTAGACTACATCAACAGCCTTTCCCTCATCCACCAGGCGGGTCACTAGATCATAGAAGGAGATCAGGTTGGTCAAGCAGGACCTGCCCTTCGTGAACCCATGTTGGCTAGGCCTGATCCCCCGGTTGTCCCGCACTTGCCGCGTGATCTCCCTTAAGACAATCTGTTCCATAACCTTCCCTGGCACTGAGGTCAGGCTAACAGGCCTGTAGTTCTCCGGGTCCTCCTTACAGCCCTTCTTGTAGATGGGAGTCACATTGGCAAGCCTCCAGTCTTCTGGTACTTCACCAGTCAACAAGGAGCGCTGATAGATGATGGAAAGCGGCTCGGCTATCACCTCCGCCAGTTCCCTCAGCACTCTCGGGTGAATCTCATCTGGCCCCATGGACTTGTGACAGTCCAGTTGGAGTAGCAGGTCTCTGACTGTTTCCTCCTGAATCGTGGGTGGTTTAGTCTGCTCCCCAGCCGAGACTACCAGATCAAAAAGTGGAGTGCCCTGAGGATAACTGGTCTGACCTTTAAAGACAGACGTAAAGAAGGCATTCAGGACCTCTGCCTTTTCCTTATCCCCAGTAGTCACATTCCCAGCCTCATCCAGTAAAGAATGGAGATTCTCCTTAGTCCTCCTCTTACTGTTGATATATTTGTAAAAGGGTTTCTTGTTTCTTTTTATCCCAGCGGCCAGGTTGAGTTCGAGCTGGGTTTTCGCCTTTCTGATTTTCTCCCTGCACATCTTAACAACTTCTCTGTACTCTTTCTGAGTTGCCCGTCCCTTCTTCCACAGGAGGTAGATTCTCTTTTTCTCCCGGAGCCTCAAGAATAGTTCCCTATTCATCCACACCGGTCTCCTTCCCCGCCGGCTCGTTTTGCAGCTCAGGGGGACAGCCCGCTCCTGCGCCTGTAAGACTACCTTCTTGAAGAGCAAGAAGAAACAAACAAACAAACAAACAAAAACCTCTACACCTTTGTTTCAAAAGGTGGAAAATTAAATACTATTCTGAAGTCAAACACAAACTTCACCAAGAATACAACATGGCATTGTGGAAGCACATCATTTCAACTTCACTTTTATTTTTTATATGGAAAAGACAAACCCTGTTTCTTCTAGAACAATATTAAGCTAGTAATACTGTGAAATAAAGAAATATAATTCTCCTTGCCTTCAATTGAATTTCTTGTATGTCTTTTGTATATCTTAAAGTAAATACCTAAAAATTTTATATTTGTTAGTAATTCTAAACCAAAACAAAAAGTTCAAGTCCTTGAAAACTTCATCAAACACACTGTAACATGATTTGGAAAATGAGCAGAGTATATCCTCAGCAAATCTGCAGGTAATATAAAAATGGGAGGATTACTTGATATGTCACAGTGTTGCAATACCATCCAGAGGAATCTCTTCTTAGACAAATGGCCTAACAAGAACCTCATGAAGTTAAAGAAGTGGAACTGCAAATCCTGTACCTGTTTGTGGAGGAACAGCTCCATGTACTAATGTTTATTTTCAGGTAACAACTGATAGGACACAAGGAAATGGTGTAAATACAGCCATGGGAGATTTAGATTAAATGTCAGGAAGAATTTTTTTTTATAGGAAGAGAGTCCAAATGTCCCTTCCAACCTTAACTGTTCTGCAGTTCTATGATTCTGTGATTGGAGATTACTTATTGTCATTAAATAATTTTAAAACCAGCAGATACAAAACAGAGTCTATTACATACAACCTGTGGTCCCCTAGAAAGTCTGTTGGAGGCTGCGTACAATACTGAAGGACATCTACAATGACATCAGGGGCCCGAACTGAGCCCTATGTTTTCCATCCACGGAATCTCACATGTAGATAATGCATCTGGATAGTAACTGCTGTTATTTATAAGCTAGAGCTGACAGCTGTTACTTCACAGTGAGATATTATCTCCTAAATATTGACATGTAGTGCCATTTTGATACATCTGATATCCAAACATTCTGCCTCAGGCTAGCATATTTGACACAGGACCCATTTGCTTTTGGAAAGGCTGTGCACAACTCACCTGGGTGTCTGCAATGCTATTAGACAGCTAAGTTTGGGCAGTTGAAATCTGCCCTCAGTTTCTGCAGTCAGCTCCTCACCAGAGGAGCTGGACAACACTAGAAATACATAGTTTATGAGTGGAGCAATATAGAGAACCACAGAATTGTAGAATCCTTAGAGTTGGAAGAGACCTTCAAAGGTCATCTAGTTCAGCTCCCCTGCAATGAACAGGGACATCCAGAGCTAGATCAGGTTGCTCAGGGCCTGATCCAGCCTTGCCTTGAAAGTTTCCAGGGATGTGGCATCTGTCCCATCTCTGAGCAACCTGTTCCAGTGCCTCACCACTTTCACTGTAAAATACTTTTTCCTTATATCTAACCTAAATCTACCCTCTTTAAGTCTGAAGTCATTTCCCCTTGTTCTCACCACAGACCCTGCTAAAGAGTCTGTCCCCTTCTTTCCTGTTGCTCCCCTTTGGATACTGAAAGGCTGCTATCAGGTCTCCCTGAAGCCTTCTTTTCTCCAGGCTGAACAGTCCCATCTCAGCCTGTCCTCGCAGGAGAGGTGTTCCATCCCTTGGATCATTTTTGCAGCCCTCCTCTGGACACGCTCCAGCAGGTCCATGTACTGTACTGAGGACTCCGCATCTGAGAGCAGTACTCCAGGTGAGGTCTCACCAGTGCAGAGTAGAGGGGCAGGATCTCCTCCCTCACCCTGCTGGCTGTGCTTCTTTTGATGCAGCCCAGGATATGGTTGTCTATATATATGCACATATGTATTTACCTGTTTGTACATTAATCATGATGAGATTTAAGTTCTACACAGTGACTACGTCTTGCTTTGAGACTCTCCTGTCTAGGGAATTATTTCCTGTCCCCACATACTGACTAGGCTGCGTAAGTCAGTCAGTAAGTCAGAGAGTTCAAATGCTGCAAATTTATTAGCCTTGTTCAAGTAGTAGGAGCTCATGAACTTAATCTTGACATTGAAATAGCTGGCATGATATTTAGCATTATTGATTATTATCTTGCTTACTGGTACATAGCATAATGTCAATTTTTAACCCCAAACAAGGTACTTGATTTGATTAACTTTGTTAATTAAAGGTTTCTGAATAGGATGCAAATTTTTTTTCAAAATCCACTGTTTTTGAATTTTTGTTTGTTTGCTTTTGATTATTTTTGCCCTTAAAATAGTAAAATATATTTCTAGATGCAAGGTTTTGGTAATAACTATGCTTTTAAATATACACTGTATATACATACATATACATGTCATGATTTGTACATCACTTTTTATTTATCTGAGGAAGATTATGAGGTATATTCATGAAATGTCCAGTGAATCTTTTATTAAACAAAAAACTTTTCTTGTTTAAAATAAAACACTTTAAGAAACACTTCAATTAATAAATTATCATAAAATGGCTCATCTGTTGTATTAGGAAAACAATCATTTTCTGCAGCTTACAATTGTAAAGAGATTGATTAAGTGGGTTTCTAACATTTGATAAAAGATGTACATTCATCACATAAATACAAAATAAAAACATAAATTTATAACAAATCTAAACCACCAATTAGAAAACGTATAATCATATTTATAAGGAAATTTACAAAGGATTCTCCTCCTCTTTGCAACTAATCTCTTTGAAAATGATGTAAGGCTATATATATATATATATATATATATATATATATACACACACTTGTTACTTATTTTCAGACCAGTGAAGAAATAATAAGGTTCATTATTTTCCTGAATATTTTTCTTTTGTCTGACTGTCACTGAATCAAGTTAACATTATGTCACCTGAAAGTGGACAAGCAGTGACTGAAAAACAAATAACTAGTTTATGCAGAGGAGCTAGGGGGAGGAATTACTGAGTTCTTCCTGCGGTTTTGTGAACAAAAAATGCACTTCAGGCTAAAAGTACACGAAAACCCCTGAACACTTTTTTTTTTTTTTTTTTTTTTTAACCCTCTGATAAAACATAGCATTTGCAAAGGGAAAATCAAGTCTTAAAATGTATATAGACTTATTAATTCCTGGAAAACCAAGGGGAAAAAGAAAAAAAAAACACAATTAAAACATTCAGAATTGTGCATTATTTTAATCCTTTTTTTAAAAAAAATTCAATAGCATTCAAATGTTGAAGAGCTATAGAAATAGTTCCTCTGATGAAAAAAAAAAAAAAAAAGAAAGAAAATTAAAACATTTTTATTTAGTCTTATCACTGAAATTTTGATAAATTTTTACTTGGAATTGGCTTGAAATATTTTTGGATGTGCAACAAATAAATGTTTTAGGATATCAGTTCTTCATTCATGTTTGAGACTAATTTTGCTGTAGGCAGATACACTAGCCAAGCTCCTGGCTTTCTACTTCCCCAAATGAGCTTCTGACAGTTGTCATAGTTACAGAGGTATTTACACCTCTGAACTCTCTCATCTCTCTTAAAGAAGCCTCTGAAGTCTCATTTCCTTGCTTTCTTCACACAAAGAGATTAGCATGGGGTTGGTGTTTTTTTGAAAATTTCATCTACGCTGATCAGACATTTTTGGCTGTACTGGTTGGATTTTAGCAATTTTTAAATGGTCACTTTTACCAGATTTATCCTTTCCAAGTATATATATATATTTATATAAAGTAAAAGAAATAAGGAAATGGGTGTTTTGTTAATGGAAAATTAAATTTGATCTGTCCTTGGTCTCCTCTCCCTGGTGTTCCCTTGTCAGTTAGCATCACAGTGAGCATCCTAGAATCCTCAACTATGGAAGCAAATTAGCATTAAGTATAGCTGATACTACAGGTTTATTTTTCTACTCCAGGCTGTTTTGATCATTGACAGGTCTGCACGGTGGGAAAGTCACTGAATAGATCCAATTACCTCGTTTACATTAACTTATCCTCCCTCACTCCCATCCCTATAGCAACAATCCATCCGCATTTTCATCTTCCTCCATGGTTTAAACTTTATTGACATTATGGCGTATGGTCTTAGAGACCCCTATGAGCTTGTACTCTCTCTTGTTAGCTCTTGAAATTCTTTGCTCTAAAGGAGTTACTGGTTGTCCTGTTTCCTATCTTTTGTTTTACATTTTTTCCAGACTAAGATAATAATTATTCTCTATCACTTTGGTTTCAGTTTGGAAACTAGTTTTGCTCTTCAATTGACTGAAACTTCCAGCAATTTCTCTGCTTGAAACTATATTACATTAACTTTAGTCTAGGGTTAGCCATCTGTCTAGATACCTCAAGAATATGTTATATATATTCTTACATAATTTTACATTCAGTGTAAGCTGCATTTCAATTACAAGAGTAGAAAAATCTCAGTTTATGAAAGTTTTTTTTAGAGCAATAATGTTCTTGATTACCCTCTAAGTGCTTGCATGTTTCCTAGGATTTATTTGCTTTATTTTCTCCTGTGGAAAAGGATTTTGGGGTCCTGGTAGATGAGGAGCTGGACATGAGCCACTTGCACCCCAGAAGGCCAGCTACATTCTGGGCTGCATTAAAAGAGGAGTGGCCAGCAGGGAGAGGGAGGTGATTGTCTTCCTCTACTCAGCTCTTGTGAGGCACCATCTGGAGTATTGTGTCCAGGCCTGAAGCCCTCAGCACAGGAAAGATGTGAAACTCTCTGGATTTGTTTAGCTTGGAGAAGAGGAGGCCCTGTGGAGACCTCACTGTGGCCTTCCAATGCTTGAAGGGAGCATATAAACAGGAGGGGGAAAGACTGTTTACAAGGGTAGATAGTGATAGGACAAGGGAGAATTATTTTAAACTGAGACGGGGGAGATTTGGGTTAGATATTAGGGGGAAGTTTTTTACTCAGAAGGTGGTGACACACTGGAACAGGTGGTCCAAGGAGATTGTGGATGCCCCATCCCTGGATGCATTGAAGGCCAGGTGGGATGTAGCTCTGGGCAGCCTAGTCTAGTGGTTGGCGACCCTGCACATAGGAGGGGGGTTGAAACTAGATGATCATTGTGGTCCTTTTCAACCCAGGCCATTCTATGATTTGATTCTATGATTTTCAGTAGTCTCCTATTAGCTGCCACAGACAGGAAGGGAATAGGGTGAAAATTGTTCCAGTTTGTTGTCTGTTGTTGTTTTCTACTTGCAGCATATAGACTTGGTTCAGCTTTTTAAACCTGAGGTATCCTGTCTGGCCTTTGCATGCCACTCCTGAAGTGGATCTCCTGGAGGATCTGCCTAAGAGCTGTCAGCCACATGAAAAAACCATGGATACCATAGAAAGTATAAAATAAAACTAAATATCTCATTTGAGTTAGTGAATCAGGCCAAGTATTGTATACAGGGCAATAAGAATGTGTGTTCAGTCGGTACTAGGACACTGTTTTATCACCTGTTCTTTCTCTGTCAAGTCTCACTCAGTAACTCTTCAAACTTTCGTTGTAAGCATAAATAAGAGAAAGGGTAAATATTAGATTCTGTTTAAGCTCAGATATATTAAATGCTGACTCTTTGTCCCTGGGGCTGATGTCTACAGTAATTGTTATTCGTACTTCCTACTCATACTTCTGACAGACCATAGAATGGTAGCTCATAAATATATGTAATCTGTTTTCTTTATATTAATTTTGAATAACTCCAGTGAGAAAGTTAAGTTTAAATAGTCTCTTATCAAATAAAAACTTAATCATTATCAATCTAAAACTTGTATTTCTAGCTTTATAGTTATTCACAGGGTTTTTTATAATGAAATTATTTGTTTTTTCATCTTAAAGCTGTATTATTTTATTTCTAATTTGAATAATTTTCATCAAAGTAATTTCTATCTTTCTATCCCTAAATACAATTAGCATTTATAAAGCCAAGAATTCAGTGGAGAAGTTATAAAATACTCCTTGCCAGACCTCATCCTATAACTGCTTTTTGTATTGCAGGAATCAGTTCTAAGAATTGTCTTGGTAATATGCATCTCACAAATTGATCTTTATTTTCTTTCATTTTATCTTAAATTTTTCTTTCCTATCTATTTCTCTCCATTTTGCAGTATATGTGGTTTCTTTCGGTGATTTAATAGAATCTTAGCAGGGAAGGCTGTTGGTAAGACGTTTCATAAAGTGTAAGAGATGAACCCAACTGTGTAGTCAGTTAAAACATTCCATTAGCTCAGTTCTGCATTCTATGCCTCCATAAAGTGCTTTGTAAGGTAAAAATTAATCCAATATTTGGGTCTATGAAAGCTTTCTTATGCTCTCCTTTCAAAAACATGATGAAAATTAGGAAAATATTTTATTTTTACATATACCTGAATACTTCTGCATTTTTTCCAGCTGTTAAAAATTTATTCACCAAGCTTTGACCTTCAAGAAATCCCCAAAGCTGGTCTCTTGCCCAGCTGTACATTACCATTACAATGTCTTTTCCTGATACAGATTACTCATACACTGATAGCACATAATGTTCTACATAGCGTGGCATAAAGCAATAAATAGCATGTAATATAATCATTGTTATATCTTTAATATGGGATAAAACTAAATTAGAGCATTTGATATTGCTGACTTAATTTCTGATGCTCATCTTTTACAGGAAACCTAATCTATTCCAGAGTGATCATTCAGACTTGTTGGAAGTATAACTAAGATAGAAAAAATAGGGTTGAACTACATCTTACTGCTAAAAATAATAATATAAGGATTGTAAGCTCATTTGCATAAAGTATTTTTATTTTCCACCTTGAAAGTTCAAGTATGCTTGCATAATCTTTGATAGACTTTCCCACAGTAAACAGAATACCTGTACAACTAACCCTTGAAGATCAGCATTTAAATGATTTTTTGTGTATTTTCTGAATGTTATGGCACTGTTTAAAAAGGAGTTTTAGTTACCAGATACTTAAAAATAGCATCACAGGGCATTGTATTTGTTTTCCTCTCTGCACGCTCCTCATTTGTTATCAGTTTGTTTATTGTATTACAGAAATTTACTCAGACTCCAATAATGAAAGAGATCTACTGTACAAATGCTGTCTGAACACATAAATACTTAGGAACATCCACTACTTGAAAGAGTTTGCTGTAGTAAGTGCTAAATAACTGCAGTAACAGTAATTAAATTTTCTTGATATTTTCCCCGTAACACCCTGTTACATGTGTTTAAGTTCTTCATATTGTTTCACTTGCTCTGAAATTCTGAATGTTACATTTTCGCTCAAAATTCATCTTTTTTAGAAAGCTATATTGAAAGTAGCTGTGGAACTAACATGGAAGAGAAGAAGGAAAATTAGACGTTCTGGCTTTAAAAGAAAATACGCACACAAAAGCAGAAATTTTAGACCCTTGAAAAACTTGAAAAAAGTCTTGAGGTAGATACTTGAATTTGTCTTTTGAAAATTGTATACCATTTCTAATTTCTGTAATTGTTGGGCAAAATGGTCTGTAAGCAACCCCTTGAAAAAAACAATGGATGTGACGTGCACATGGTATAGTTTTCTCAGATTTAAGTAGTGGAAAACTCTTTCAGAGCGTGTTTCCAATCTTCATGCTCTTTTCACTTTTTCAGTTCAGTTTCTGTGAATGCTATACAGCAGTGGAGAAATTGAGAATGAGTTATGAATAACATTTACCTTGCTCTTTTTCTGATATTTTGAGAAATTGTGAGTTTGCATTAAAGAAGAGAGGGCTTACTAGTTAATCAAAAATTAATAGATTATATGAGTATGGCATCTTTAATTTTTTCTGTTTATGAGGAGTGAATCTAAGAAGGAAGAAAAATTCTTAGGAAATCATACACACTGAAAATGTTCAAACATAACAGTTAGCAGGTCAGGTTCAGATAAGTTCATACTGGAAGTTAGAGTTTCCACTCCTGACTGAAGAGATCTGGTCCAATTCTTAGGATTTTACTACCTGCTTAATGATAATCTTAAATAATGAAACGTTCCTCTCTCAAAAAGGCACAATACCAATAAATGTTTTATATACTTGAGAGTCTTATATATCTTTTTAAAAAGATTGTTAACTCTATTAAAGAAATTGTATACAAAATACTCATAGGAGACTATTTCCTGTACACCTTCTACTGCTCACATACTTCTAAAACCTTTCTTAAATCACCATTTACCGTCTTGATATTTATCTTATTAAGAGATTGCTGAAACTTCATTTTCACCTGTGGAAAAAGAATAGTTTCAGTGGATTGTATAGTTTCCTACTCTTCTACATTGCACTCTCACTTACTCCCTTCCACTTTTTGCCTTTGACAGGATTTTAATTAGAGGCAATGCGATTCAAAAATCCATCAAAAATCCATCAAATTACAATAAGACTTGTTTTGGACCACAAAACTTTTCTCATTATTCTACCTCTTCCTCCCCTCCGGTCCTCTCCCCTCTAGTCCCCTCCTCTCTCCCCCCTTCTATAAAAATTAAGAAAGAAACCACCCAAATTTGTTATTTCCTTCTAACAACCTGCTCTCCATTCAAGAACACCTCATACAAGGAATAAGGAATAGCAATTCTTACAGTTACGTTTGCATTTTATCACTGCTGAATCACAGAGAGCTCTATTTCAGTCAACACATATGGAGAAACAAGATAGCAAGATTCTAATACAGAGACGTACAGTGTGTGCTTGTTCCAGAAAAACTGTGGTGACACCAATTAAGAGCTGATGAAGTGGACAGAGCTTAGAATTCAGAACAGAAGAAAGTCTTTGTCATGATATCTATTAGAAATCTGAAAGCCCTAGGCAAACACAATATGTTTATGTTTCCACTTTCTTACCAGCTTGGCAGCTTAGTTCATTTCAGTGGTTAGAGTAATTGCTAAGGGGAAAAAAAGGAGAAAAATAGTTATGAATTTATTTTTGTGGGAATTTCATTGCTGTCACCCTAAAGCAACTAAATGGCTGCTGTTTCCTTCTACTATCATTTGTTTACAGTAAAATTCCAGTGTATGAGAAGTTAATTTTATTTTCTTTCTTGATTTTTTCCTTTATCCGGTTTACAACAAGAAGTTTTTTGATTTATTTTTTTTTCCCTTCCTTCTTACATTTTGCTCCCACCTCAGAATTTACTTTCAGTGAGTTTTCCATCAAATTTTGGAGAGTGTATCTATTTCTTCTTTGTGGCTTACACGTGTTTCTGAACTGAACAGTGTACAGGTATGTATGTCGATGTAGAGTGTCTACTTCCTTAATGGTATGTGGTCATAAAGAAGATCATACAATGACAAACTTGACTAACAAAAGGCAAGGGAGCTCCCACTAAGAACAAAATTGGTCACATGCATTAATCCAAAGCCATAAAACCTGGCCAGCTAACACTAATAAAGCCAATAATCAGAAACAAATGTGGTCAGCTACACTAACTGATGGGATATCATGAAACCGCAGGCAGAACCAGCATTTGCACAGATGAGAAATCAAACTTGAGAGTCTGATATGTTAAAGGAGTTGTTGAGCCTGTGACAGCTTAAGAGATAACACGACCAGGAAGGAACAAATGGGGGTAGATACACAGAGGTATAAAGGGGTGAATTGTGTGTAAAATAGAGTCATACAGTGCACTTGTCTGGTTAATCCTTATACCTGATCATTGCAGTCTGTCCTGTGATCATAAATCTTCTAATTAAATCCATTATCAACTCTCCCTTTGCATCATCTTATGCTATCCCATGTGTGTTACTGCTGCAGGAACTCACTGCCAGCTCCTGATGGGACTTGTGTGTGTATCAGAATTCAGAAATGCAGGTATTAGCTCTGTATATTGGATGCTTTAAAAAAAAATAATAAGTTTTTCTTCAGTTTGGCATCAGAACATTTTCCTAGAATGTGCCCAAGGTAGCAGACCGTGGAAGGAGTATTTCAATAAAATTTGGCTCAATGAGAAAAAAAAGTGAGTATGCATTTAGTGTACTGATACCAGCTGGAACACCTTCACTCTGCTATCATTATCAGCCTGGCTAGCAGGAGGACCTCAGTGCAGCTAGGGGTCAATGTGGGGGAAAGGCGATACTCATACCTGGTTCCTACTCCAGGAAGTGATTCTGTGTGTCATATGAATAGTGTCTGTTGGGGCTCACTTTGAAGAAGTGAGAGTTTAATGTGAATGCACAGCTGCACTGTTATCCAAAACTTGTATATTGTTGCTGACCAAAGCTATGGCTGCTGGGTTCCTTTGAGACCTTGTAATAGTTTATTCTGATCTTTTGATTTTTTTTTTTATTTTTTTTTTTAATGGAAATAAGAAGAAGAAATGAAAAAAATAAAGAAACACAAATTCTCTAATAGTAAGGATCCTGGACATTTCTAACAGTGATTTCAGTGTTATGTCAGACAACAGAACACAAAACCATACACCCATTTATCAGTTCCTTGATTAGCTTAGGGAGTGCTCTGTGATGAAGAAGAGCAATGCTGAGGGCCTTGTTTTTCAGTAACATTCTCTGAGCTGTTACCTGTTTGTCTCACTCCAATTTAAAGGAGGGAGAGGAGGTTCTTTGATATATGTATACATGGTGTGAGATTAAGAAACAACGGTTCAAATGTTCGTCTGACCAGTTTATTACAAATCTTAATCAGGGAGGTGGGGAAGGGGAGGACGGACACTATTACGAATTAGGGTGATGGGGAAGGGAATGCGGGCGATAGAAAAGATAGGAAAGAAGCAAGAATTGTGTAAAGCGGGGATAGTCACCACCAGGATCCAGCAGAGGTCCTGTTGCGCGCCGTTCTGATGGTCTGAGGCAAAGGCACAGGGAGAGAGCAGCAGCAGCATGGCTGGTTTTAGGCAGCAAGAAGGTGTAGGTACTGGGTAGGTCCAGGAAGAAGCCGCAGGGTAAGTCCGGGAGGAAGCAGCGGGGTCTCCGGTAGCAGCCCCAGGAGAGTCCGTCAGCATGCAGGCATTCCATAGTGAGGAATCTGATGGGAGAGACCTTTCTTCTTCAGGGGAGAGCAGCAGCAGCATGGCCAGCCTTAGAAAGCAAGCAGGTAGAGAACAGAGCAAGTCCAGGAGGGAGAGAGCCAGGTTGTGAGGCTTCTCATGTCAGAAATCCTTCTTGTTCTTCTTCATGAGGAATCTGTAGTGAGAAACTCAACCTCATGGTTGTTTGTCCCTTTTTTATCCTTCTTCTGCCAGTGTGGCATTCCTGGGCTCTTGGGTAAGAGTCATGTGCAGCACCCCCTGAGAGGGTTATCTCTCTCGAGATAAGTCCACACAAAAGACTGCTTCCTGGCCATTAATCTGTGGCTTATCTCTCTCTCTCTCATTGCCCCTGGCCTTGTCCATCTGTGCCCCTCAGACAAAGGATTTCACAACCCCTACCCAGGACCTGTCCATCAGTGTTCTCCAGACAAAGGATTTTTCAACCCCAGGCCAGGACTTGCTTGGAATTCTTCCTCAGCAAGCTTTGAGGCAATGGCATAAAAGAATAATCTCTTACACTGTGGTAGAAGTAACAGAGATGATAAATCTTTTTCTTTCTCAAATATTTCTTCTAAAGCATGAGGTTGCTTTCAAGAGTTCTTGTCTCCACTGGGTGGCAAATTCAATTATGACTGAGTAGCACGCAGGACCAAGGTAACATCACCTTTTACTCTTTTAAGTAGAGTGAAGTTCATACAAGTTTTCATAACACACTTTGAATTACTGCATTTTCCAAAATATTCAAGAGGATTCAGAGATACTGCTGAATGCCTCAGGCACTATATGTTTTGCCTTCAGCTGCCCCCCACACACATCAAGCTTTTCTGCTTAAAGCTTCTGGGTTGCACAGAGAAGACTTATGTTCAGACCCATTGTGACGTGGAAAGCTACATCAAATTAATACTTACTAAAATGTTCTTGTTTGCTTATTTATGCTACGTTTTATGGCCACTTTTTAACTTCTGACTATGTGAGATTTGTAGTATATAAAAGGAGTTAACACAGCTTCTTATTATCCTAATCTTTCATATTGTATACTAAGGGCCATCATTCCAAAAGACTTCAGGGATTAGCAACTACATTAGTAATATATCATTTACCACAGAAAAACAGAACCTTCATTTCCTGTCTCTGCAATTATTTATTTTCTTTGGTTAAGACATAACCAAGAAACCAGCACTTCCCTCTAAATCTTATAAAAAGTTCCATGTGTAGCACTTTGAAAAAACAGAAGTGCTCTAACAACTGGTTAGCATTGTACATCTCAAAGCCATTTCAGCTCTCATGTCCATTAACTCTCTAGTTGTCCTGCTGAGGCAGTCATCAAGATTGCCAATTGTGATGGTGTTTATGCTGAGAGTGTTTGTCCACAAGTAAACTAAAAACATTAACTAACATAAAAGCCTGTGATTTTGGAACAGCAGCCCTCAGTTTTGTGAGAAATATGCTATGGAATGATTTCTGTGCTTTGCAGTAGGATCAGAGAAAAGATTTAAAAGGCATCCTTAACTTTTATTCTGATTAAAATCTACGTGCATTGTAATTCTCTTTATTTTAAGCATTATTTGGAAATGTTTCCAAAATTTGGAATATTTTGGAATGAAGACTAGAAAAAAAATCTGGAGTGAAGAAGCTTTAGATCCTGTTGGCATTCTTTGAATCCTCACAACATGATCATAATTTTATTAATCACACATATCCATCCATATACAGCTACATACACATACATACAGCTCCAATTAAAGCTTTGCTGCTCAGACTTTATCTTACTGTTAGTAATTAGTCACATAAATTCAAGAAAAAGTCACAAAAAGAAAACAAATGAAAAGCAGCAATACAATCAAACTATTTGCAAAGCACTCCCCCAACAGAAATTTCACCCATAAGGCTTGTCCCAATAATTCTTCATCAACATAACAGCCTCTCAGTTAAATTAGCTTGTCTGCATTGCCTGTAGTTTAATATGTCTGATTCACATTATGGGGACATTGGGGAAACGTTACAGATCTGTGTTCTATAATGAAGATCAAGACCTTTAATGTGGGAACTGTCACAAAAAAAACCACCACAGTCTAACTAATGCCTTATCAGGATACATCTTGATCACATCAGTATTACTATAATGCAAGAGAAGAAAAGATCATTTAGAGTAGATGATCAGTTTAGAACTGAGTGACACTTGTTATTGTCTTATTGTTGTCTTATTATATACACACACAAATATTTTAGGAACATATTTATTCATGCATTTTATTTATGCATGTATTTTATTTATCAGAGCTTACATTACATAGAGTATAATGCTTTATTTTCTAGGTAATCCATAAAAAGTTTGAAAAATATTACTTTTCAAATAAAAATTTCAAGCAGGGGGTTGAAACTAGATGATCATTGTGGTCCTTTTCAACCCAGGCCATTCTATGATTCTATGACACTATGAAACTGATGTAATTAGCCATTATTTACATAAGTGACCAAAATGACTAATTAGATTTTGCTAAAGGAAAGCCATTCAGAGAAGAATATTAATAAATTTTTACTCAATATTGTTCTAAAAGGAGAGGATCTACTTATTCTTATGCACACAGGAGATGATAATGTTAAATGCCTCTATATTTTACAGCAATGGTAGACATCCACCTTGCTTCAGGAAAAGCTAGTTCCAGTCCCATGATAACTTAAAAGATGACAAGCATAGGGAGTATATCCCTATGACACTACAAGTGTCATCAGAAATGACACTACAATAAGAAAT
>JACDJE010000343.1:1369771-1393097 GCA_016647715.1 Pavo muticus | reverse complement strand
TTTTTTTTTTTTTTTTTTTTAATAACTATGGATCTGCACTGCCTCTTTACTGAAAATGATGCTCACATCAGTTGATGCAATGAACAGAATCCTATGCATGAGCAGACACATGGAGGACCTATCAGCCCCATTGCAAGTGGGCTGGTCTTGATGGCTTCCTAGTTTGCACTGCTACCATGGCTCCACGCATTCATGTCTTAAGTGTCGATGCAAAGCAAATCTGTACCCAAAACGAGCCTCCTTAAATGAGGGTGTGGCCTCAGATTCCCTCTAATAACATTAGACTATTCTCCATATCTTTTGCCTATTCAAGATCAAATTCTGCTTCCATGATAAAGATGGTGCTTTCCCCGGTACAGTTTTTCAAGAAGAGTTCTCGGAAACTTTCACATAATTTGATGTTGAGGAAGTGTGTCTGAGACTGATAACGAATGTTGCAAATCAACATGAGGCAATAAACATCACCTTGTGGACAATTTTACATTTGAAAATGTTTATTTGGAGCTGTTTGCCTTCGAGGGAGTGCTCAGGAGTGTTAACTGGCTGAAGACTTGTCTTGTGAGCAAAGAACTCCAGCTTCATACAGGAGATTGGGGGATGATGCCATTGTATCCTGTGAAGACAGGATGCAAGCTGGCATCTCCCTGTTTCCTGTTATCTGCTGACCTAAATTTGCAAGGCCTGTAAGATGGGAACAGAGGAGTTCCTGCTGAGTTCCCAAAGCCAGAAGCTGTCACTCCAAAAGGAGTTGACTCAACCACTTTGAACTGGAAGAATTTGTGCTGTCCTTGTTAGTTGCTGTCAGCTGAACAACACAACCTGAACAACACAACCTCCAACTACCCATCACAACTGAAGATCAGCATCTGACCCCAAGACATCACTGGATCTAGGAGTAGTGAGCTGCTTTGCTTTGCTATATTTATATATCTGTTTGTCTGTCTTTCCCCGTTTTCTATTTTTTTATCTTCCTTTATTCTTTTACTCTTCGTAGTAGCCATTGCCTAAAATTGTCTTACCTGTAGCACTTATTAATCGTAAGTAGCCAATTAGCCAATTTTACCTCCATGTAGTTGTTGTTAGTTGTTAAGAAAGCTCTCAGTAAATTAATGTGTATTATTCCTCTGAGTCTTGGATGACTCCAATGCAATTGTGGCCCTTTGCTGACTAAGGAAGGTAGAAAAAGATTCACCTCCCTTAAGACCCACTGAGTGGGACAAGACAAAGTGCTATCAGTATGTGTAAAGGTTTGAATATTTCTGAAGTTATGTAGTGGCAGATGTGAAACACTAGGTGAATGCGCATGGATGAAGTTGAAAAAATTAAAATCTCCCCTTCCAATTCAAATTATACATTTGTTTATGTTTTAACTGTATTTTGAACATGTTCCCCAAATTCTCCACAGTAATGGTCCAAACTACTTTAGCCCTGACTCTCAGGTGCAAACTCTTGTCTTTAACATACTTTAATTCACAATTACTAACAATGTATTCCCTAATGTGTTGATTTCTTACTGGTGGACAGCCAAGCTACATCATGCTGCCCTCTCATTTGCACTCTTCAGAAGAACAGGAAGAGAAAATATGACCAAAAAACAAACAAACAAACAAACAAAAAACTCACAAAACTTAGATATAGACAGAGATATGACTCCACAATTACCATCATAGGCAAAACAGACTCAGCATGAGGGAGATTAAAATGATTTATTGCTCAACCACTGACAGACTAGAGCAGTGAAAAAACTAAAAGCAAATTATTTTCTCCCTCATATACCCCCTTCTACCTCCTCCCTTTCTAGCAGCACAGGGGAATGGGATTCTCATATGTCTATTATGACTTGTCTCTGCTGCTCCTTCATGGTCACTCTCTGCTCCTATTCCATGTGGGGTTCCTTGTACAGGACACTTCCCTCCCAAGCTGATCCTGTGTGGGCTTCCCACAGTCTGCCACTCTCCCAGCACTGCTCCAACACAGCTCCGTACCACAGGGCCCATTCTTCAGGAGCTGCTCCACACAGGTTCCCATGGGCTCAGATCCCCCAGCCTTCCTGCCTTACCATGGTCTCCTCTCCATGGGCTACAGCTTCAGCCTGGGGGTACTCCTGCGGGGGTATCCATGGGCTGTGCCTCCTTCATGCCTCATCCACTGCTGCCCCATGGGCTCCTCCGTGCTGCACGTGGAGATCTGCTTTGTGTGGTACACATGGGCTGCAAGCACACAGCCTGCTCCACCATGGGCCTCTCCTGGTGTGCATGGAGCTTCTGCTCTACACCTGGAACATCTCCTGCTTTCCTTCTGCACTTATCTTGTTGTCTACAGGGCTGTTTCTCACTACATTTTTCTCATTTCACTTTCCCAGCTGCTGTTGCATAGCAATTTTTCCCTTTCTTAAATCTGCTCTATCAGAGTAACAACAATTGTCGCTCATGGCTCATTTACAAGTGTCAATTTAAAGGTCTTCTATTAGCATATGGTACTTCTGAAGTATTGATAATGTACTAATTCATACTCAATATTGTCAGCTGAGTGTAATTTTTTCTTATGTTTTTTAAATCACATATTTTTCTCATTTGTGAGTGTGTGCATGTCAAATGTATAAAAGAAAGGATTCGAAGAGCTGAAAATGTTTTGACTTTTTTATTGTCAGCATAACCTTCTTTATGGAAATGTATTTCTCTAACTACATGGAGTTACATGACACTATAATCATACTGTAATGTCTTTATGGATAAGTTATTTATTATTGAATATTTCAAAGAAAAAAAAAGTCTTGGTAGCATGTAGTTTACTTTTTTTTTTTCTTTTCATTGAGTTCTGTTACTTAGAGTCAATCCAAGAGTCTGTCTTGTAGTCTGATCTCCTTCAAAGACCACAGTAAGATTTTAAGTTCCAGTTCTGATATCTTTCATTCATTTGTCAACCTGTTACATGACAATCTTGGTTCTTCAGTCTTAGCAGAAAGTGACTGTGCACAAATTTCACTACATTCACAATTTTGTTCTTTGGTAGCAATGGGCTGATATATTTGAGACAATAATGAGATAGAAGTATAATCAGAAACTGAGATCTTTCCTGCTGATACAAGTAGCATAGTGCCAAATAAATGGTAAATTTCAAATAAATAATTTGTGAATTGAAAACCTGACTGGTCTTTTACCACTGGCTTTTGCCCAATTTTTATTTTTTGCACACTTATCTTTTTCTCCGTATCAGTGCACCTCTGACTCTTTACATCAGAAGTTGTGTCATGCACCTACAGATATACTGTGTAAGATCGATTCAATAATTATTTGTCATAGGCTATTTTCTGTTCTTTTAGCAGCTTTCTTAAACTGAATCTTGGTAAGTTTACCTGCAGCTTCAGTGTTTCTGTTTGCCTAGCGTGGTAGATGATGTTGACATGATAAGTTTGAGAAACTTAGAATACATAACATAAAATCTATTGTGTGCAACTTATGCTTAATTTTAGATGCCATGCCCAATGAAATACTTCTTTGCAGTGTTAATATCTGACAAACATGAACATGAAAGGCAGTCTGCATAATGAGGTAGCTCTGTCAGTTTTAGTGAGAGGTTCTATTCCTATTCTGTACCAAAAGTGGTTCATTCATTTTTCTGTCCGCTTTCTACTTATAATTTCTCATGTATTTCACAACTTCTCCTGAGTGTTATGATTTACAGCATTGCTACCACACACAAGATTATTTCCTAGTCTCAGTGAAATGCAATACAGTCAGTGACACATATATATTACCCAGTCTTGATTCATACAAACTTTGCACTTGTAGAATAAAACTAGTTCATTTTGTTTGCCTAAAGAAAGCCACATGACATCTATGACATCTCTGGAAAATACTAACATTCATTAATGACTTTAGCTACCTCATTGGATATTACAGAGAAGACAGAATCAGTCTTCTCAGAGGTGCACAGTGAAAGGAGAAAAGAAAATTGAAACAAAGAAAATTCCAGTTAGGTACCAGGGACAAAATTCACAATGAGTGAAGACAAAAGAAACAGGTTGCTCAGACATGCTGTGAAATCTCCTTTCTTGGAGGTAGACAGACTAGAAAAATAACAGACCAACATGAACAAATTTGACTCTGACTTGAACACGGAGTTGCACTTGATAGTCTCCAGATATATAACAGAAAAAACTTAAATGGGTTAAAGAAATTGAGATTTGAATGAACCAAGAATTGTCTTTGTATGTGTCTGCTAAAGGCTTGCTAAAATTAGTAAGGATGTTAGAAAATTTTCATGTGTTTGTTTTGTTTTTCTATTGTAATTTTATTATTTAAAAAACTATTTGACAATATACTGGATTACATTTCCTTTCCTCTTAAATCAAGAATCTCTTTTTTAATGGCACATTAAGATTTTGACAAGTTTTTGTTGGTTTTTTTTTGTGTTGTTTTTTTCCTAGCTGAAAAAACTCTTAGAATAATTGTAATGATTTTATGAACTGATTAGAATGGCTTGAGATTGTATTTAATGACCATTCTATTTTAATTAATAAAATAATCCCAGCATATTGTTTCTCTTCTTTAAAAATAATTAAAATAATAATAATTTAAATTCATTTTGTAGTTGTACAAAGTTGTAGTTCTCACTTGGTGAGAAAGTCACTACTTTTAAATATATATAATAAGCAGTTTGAGTTTATCTGCCTGAAGCTGTAATTACTTTTTGCAACACTCATCATGTTTTTATTTTACGTATATTTTTAATTTCTAAAATTAAAAAAGATGTGAAAAAAGTAAAAAAATCAACATATAAGGAAAAACAAACAAACAAACAAAGAAACAAAAAAGAAGCAAAGGAAAAGGAAAATATACCAAAAACATTGAGGATTTTTCTCTTCCTGATCATGAAATATAATAAAGGGTTTTCTGAAGAAAGAATTATCTACATTTTTTTTTGTTATCTAACATAGAGTTATTTAGTAACTTCTTTTTCACTAACTTATTTCTACACCTAAGACCAAGGAAATGTAAGCTTGATTTAATAAAATACTTTGATGATTTACATACAAGTGTATAAGTAAAGAAAAATATAGAATATCTATTAACATAATTACACATTTTTTAATCTTTTTTTTTTTTTTTAATCTAATATATGGATACAGTATATTGCATGACAAGACAAGCTTTTAATTAATTAAGAAGGTTATTAAACCTAGATTTTCAACTCAACATAGGTTATTTTTTCTTGGTGAGTAGTATTTTTCAGGGACGGAAAAAAATTGAAAAACCCAGTTTTGACAAAATAAACCTGGTCTTCTGACAATGTTTTGTGTGTTTCATGTTTGTTTGGAAACACTGTGTTCCATTACTTGTATAAGTAAGGTAAATTCTTTTCAATTGTTCCTTTGCTGTATATTATGAGGATTTTCTCACAGGCAGCTGGCTTATTACTACTTACTTCAGTGACCATGAAGTGGTAGAGTTCAGGATTCTGCATGGAAGAAGCAGGGCAATAAGTCAGATTGCAATCCTGGACTCCAGTAGAGCTAATTTCAACCTCTTCAAAGACCTGCTTCAGGGTATCCTATGGATTAGGGCTCTGGAAATTAAGAGAACTGGTTAATGTCCAAGCACTTCTTCCTCCAAACTCAAAAAAGCTGCATCCCGAAGAGTAAGAAATTTGGAAAAGGTGGCAGGAGACATGCATGGATGAGCAAGGAGCTAATGGAAAATCTCATAGAAGAAGAAATTTATGGTATGTGGAAAAAGGGCATGGCCATTTGGAAGGAATATATGGGGTTGGGCTAGATGATCTGCAGAGGTCTCTTCCAACTCCTAAGATTGTAATTAAAAAAGCATCTCTCTCCTCTCCTCTCCTCTCCTCTCCTCTCCTCTCCTCTCCTCTCCTCTCCTCTCCTCTCCTCTCCTCTCCTCTCCTCTCCTCTCCTCTCCTCTCCTCTCCTCTCCTCTCCTCTCCTCTCTTTTTCCTTTCCTTATGTCTTTGAGACCATAAGTTTCTTAAATCAAGAAACTCATCAAGCACTGAATGTAAATTTAACACACAACGTTTTCAATAAAGTGCATGCCATAATCTTCAACAAAAATCTTGCTGTTTGGCTGCCATTTGTACTACATTTCATAAAATGAAATACAGAGCAAGCCACTGCATGTAAAATTATTTTGTTCTCTTTTTTGTGTGTGTTTGGTTTTGTTTTGAGGTGTGGGAGTTGTTTGGTTTTTGGTACTTCTGATTCACATGACACTGTCTTTGATGTATCAAATAGTAGTGAATGATGTCACAGTCATTAGTTGCTATGTAAGACAAGAATACTTCCTGAATTGTTTTCTCTTATCTGAATATTGCAATTTTTTTTTCATCACTACTTTCAGCCATGTGCATGGTTCAGCTGGGAGTGTTCTTTCTAAAAGATCTAAGGAAATGGAAGTTACACCTCAATTTTTTTCCTTAGAAAAATCTTCTACATCACTCATCTCTGTGACCTGATTAAACAGTACACATATTTCAACATATTTCAATTGAATTTATTATTTTCTATAACAATCATGCTATTAGTTTATATGATAATATTCATTCAGTTCATTCAGTTAGTACAGATATATGTTTGGAGGCATACAGGATCCAGTGCAGATCAGAACTAAGATAATCTGAGTAGATAAAGAACTTGTACAAACTCCAAGAAGGCATTTGCTGGATACTGCTATGATTTGTAGTGCTCAGAATTAACTTTCTTTCTGTATAATGTGATGGGAAGTGCATAATCTGTATCCCTAAAACTTAGTCAAATTTAATCACATTATAACAGTCTTCTGAAATTCAAACCGTTGTCTTTGTTTGTAATTATTTTGACTTGATTGAAAAGTAACTAGGTCTGGGTGAAAAAGAGCTGACTGAAATATTCATTGTTTCCTGTTTTTGACTTAGCAATTGAAGTGGAACATTAAAAAATATTAAAGATGAAGTGTATTCTTGACATTCTGGCATGAATGTTTACTGTGGTGTGGATGTTTGAGAAAAACATGACTGTCCTGCTAACTGCCACGTGCTTCTAAAGAAATAATTACAGCAAAAAACTTTTAACTATTCATCATGCTAAAATATGAATGTATCCAACGATTAATGCAATGACTGCTTTTTACTTCATGAAATACACTAATATGTGTGCATCTTTTTTTATCCAAAGCCTGACTGAAGAATGGATAATGAGTTCAAGAGAGGAAGAAAATATTCCCAAAGATTTTCTCCCTTATAAACACAAGAAAGAAAGAAAAATTAAAGAGTCAGTCAAAGATTATGTTTCTATGTGCTCTTTAAGTGCATGTTATGTCTGGGACTGGAAGCAGAGGTGCCAAAATGCTGTGAAATGCTGTTCTGGTGGCATTTTTGTCCAGGACTGAAACTGCTAAAAAATCCGACAAGAAAGCCTCTTCTTAGATTTATGCCCCAATTTCACAGACTCAAGGGGTTCAAGTCCTAATAAGCTAAGTCTGTGAACATTTAAATGTTTATCTCAATCAAACACAAACTCCAAACCTATTAAGCCCTGTCAATCACCAATCTAAACCTGAAAGTTACAGTTCTACCATTGGCAATAGCTTTCAAATGAATGTCCATGCATTTGAAGGAAATGTCAGAGTACACCAAGTATGTCAGGCTGTACTACAGAAGCACATTTCATTGATGCACAGTATATGATGCATCATTACATTCAGCAATTGAAAAATTAATCACTGAGTCTCTTAACTTCTTTTCACTTTCCAAACTTTGCTAGCTATGCTACCTTGTGTAGCTGTGTACTAAATAAGAGGTTGCTTGATTTCCCGTGGGCTCAGCAACTACCTTATTTTTGTCCTTTAGACAGGAATAAAAGCAAACAAAGTTTGTTGTACTACTGATAAAGTGGCATTCTAATTGTTGCTGTAAGTGAACTACAAGAGAACTAAACCATGCTGTCTTTCTTCCTAATTTGTAACTTCTAAAATTCGTATCAATGTTATCATGCATTCATTAAGTCTTCATTGAAATAATCCCTGTAAGAATGCAAAGTCTACATGAAATATGAAACAGCAGTATAATACAGAATATTTATAATTTATAATACTAATACAGATGTAAGAAAGAAATATATATGCAAGTGAAAATGCATCCTTGTAGCAAATTAGTGGAATGGAAAGTTCAAGTTTCAATTTCTTTATATGTCCTATATTGTGTCCTAGTAATAAGCCTTTTCCTTGAAGCCAATAGAATATAATCAGCAGTAACACAAGGGCTATTCCAGCCGGATTAAAATCATTTATTTTTTGGACACGTGTACATCAAAAATTGTTTGCTTGTTTGTTTGTTTTTCTGAGCACACATACCAGCAATATTTAAAAATCATAACTATAAAAAAAGAGTTGCATTGATACAGTAAACTAGGTAATCCAGTAGCTAGCCACAAATTTGTGATAACATTACATTGTGATATTGAGAAGTAGACATTTATTTTAAAATATGTGTTAGAATACAGAAGAAAAAATAACACCCTACAAAATAGAAGAAAATATCTTTAGTTTAATCGGTCACCATGCTAATAATCACATAAACAAAAGGTAAGATTTTATCTTCCTGACATTCTCCGTTTCTGTATCACTTTATTTCAGTCAGCTGCATTGAAAGATACTACAAGTAGGATATATTCTGGTAAGACTACAAAGCAATTATTTGTTAGCTAATATACATATATTAGAGGCAGTACTAACAAGCATTAAGCTAAATGTTAATATTCTCGTAATTCTGCAATGACACTACAGTTTTTTTTCAGTCATACAGCCAGTGAAGAAGGTCAACCAGGCTGATCCATTTTGTCAGCGAGGAGCTCTTATTCTGACTCCACTCATTTTTCCTTAAGACTTTAACACTTTTTATGCGGGTAGTTTTGTTTTTGAATCATTGAGCTGCGATTACTAGAGTTTAAATATTTGCTATTATTATTTAAATGATCTTACTTTGATTATGATGATTCTCCTGGAAAAGAAATCCCTGTCTCTTACTATTTCTTTAGAAATAGTGTCCACTAGATAAGTCTACTTCTTTTTGGTTCTTATTTCATGCTGTGAAGTAATAAAATAATGATTCAAGAATGCAGTTGTTCTTGCAATGGCTTTACAGAACAAAGAATACAGGATATTTGTCACTACTCTTACCGTTACTATTCAAAAGGGAAGATTATGAATAGATCTGTAATGAATAGACATGACTTTGTTGGTGTCCTGATCAGAACTGATCTGCTTCATGGTGTCTGGTATGATGCTATGCTTTAGCTTTAGGACAAAAACAATGTTGATAGCACACCGATGTTTTAATTGTTTTTGAGCACTGCTGTACAGAGCCAAGGACATTTTAGCTTCTCATGCTCTCCTGCTGGGGAGGGGGCTGGGGGACAGAAGGAGCTGGGAGAGGACAGAACTAGGACCAGCTGACCTAAACTAGTAAAAGGGCTTTCCATACCATATGACATAATAAAATAAAACTGAGGGAAATTGTTTGAGGAGTGCTGCTGCTGCTCAGTGACTGGCTGTTCACCAGTCCGCCCCTTACAGAAAAAAAACCAAAACAAACCATATAGTGAGTGTTATTTTTGTTTCTTTTTCATTAGTTATTTTACATATAATTTAAATCACTGTTGTACCATAAGTAAAAAATATGCAGCTGAACCTTTTATAATTATTTCCATCCACAGAAAATCTTTTAATATCTCATTTTGTTGGTTCTGTTTGTAGAATATGAAGTCTATACTTCTTCACCAAAAATATTTTCCTTCATCACAATTTGTGAAAAGCTTATATTGATAAATATTGATAATAAAATATTATCTTGAGTTTTCCATTCCAACTGTATATGTTGCTTGAAGTTTTTAAGACAATAGAGGTAATATTTAGCTGATTGTCTTCAAATAATTATTCCTGAAGTAAATAAATGGCATGCTCATGATTTTTTCAATTAAAAAACAAAACAAAACAAACAAACAAACAAAAAAAAAAAGAGCAAAAAACAATTGTAATAAGACAAGATCTGGTAATCCAGACAAAACAACAAAAATGTGCTGACAAGTACCGAACTTGCCAGCACCTGGCGTCATGTTAGCAAATGGCTCTAAAAATAAGTTTCTCTTTAACATCATGGATATCAACCTATTCATTGAAAAAAACAATAATATGATGAATGTGATCCATTACTTTTAGAACTGTCTATGGCTTTATTTTATTTTTCAAGCTTCAGGCAGATAAAATAGGACAATACAATTACTGTACTAGGGAAAAAAAAAATAACAAAAGCAATGTACCCTGGGGTGCATCAAAAGAAACATGGCCAGCAGATCGAGGGTGGCGATCCTGCCCATCTGCTCTGCACTACTGAGACCTCACCTGGAGTACTGCATCCAGATATGGAGTCCTCAGTACAAGAGACACATGGACCTGTTGGAGTGCATCCAGAGGAGGGTCACAGAAATGATCCAAACACCTCCCCTATGAGGACAGGCTGAGAAAGCTGGACTGTTCAGCTTGGAGAAGAGAAGGCTCCTGGGGAAACTCAACAATGTCTGTAATTACTTGAAGAGAGGGTGCAAAGAAAACAGGGGCTCTTTGCAGAAGTGTCCAGTGACAGAGCAAGAGATAGTGAGCACAAACTAAAACACAGGACATTCTGTCTCTCTGTGAGACAAAATTTAAAGTGGACTTTCAGTATCTAAAGGGGGGCTAGTGGAAAGAAGGGAACAGACACTTTAGCAGGATCTGTTGTTACAGAACAAGGGGAAATTGTTTCAAATTAATAGAGGTGATTAAGATTGGATATATGGAAGAAGTATTTTACAATAAGGGTTGTGAGGCATTGGAACAGGTTGCCCAGAGAGGTGGTGGAAGACATTCAAGTTCAGATTGGATGGGGCTCTGAGGACCTGATCTAGCTGTATGTGTCCCTCTCACAGGGGAGTTGGACTAGATGACCTTCACGGGTCCCTCTCAACTCAAACGATTCCATGATTCTATGAAAATACTGAGCAAGAATTCTCATGCGTACAACCATCTCTCAACAGATTTCTTATTTAGACTTCACACAGAAATATAATTCCATGGGAAATACTACTGTTTCTACAAGAGTTTCTACTTAAACAAAATAAAAAATAAAAAATTGAATTTCTACTGCGTATGAACTATATATTAGAAAAGATCATGATTTCAACTTGCTGAAATAAATTTGAATACTTTTTAATTTGAAGCAGGGACTTTACTTATAATTAAAAACCCATGTAAAAATAAAAGCACATCTAGAATATGATTTCACAACATTAACTTACAGGAGTTGTTCTCATTCATTAAATGTCTAAAGATCTGTAGTGTGCCACCTAACAGTGAGCTATTTTGTACCAGTCTTACATTTTTTTACAAATGATGGTTTACTGTGATACTTTCAATAAGTGAAATAAGAAACAAGCCAATGTTCTGATTCTCCTTCTATTTCTCCCAGGTACATGTCTAGTGTCAAAGAACTTGTAGGAAAATATTTGATTTTATATTACCACTTGTCAAAGGTCAGAATTAGAATTAGGTTGAAAAACTAATTAGTATAGCTGAAGGAGTGTAAGTTGATTAAGGCTACTAAACATAGCATCTGTAAACTCTTTTCAGGAGCTTCCTTGTAATTGCATTTTAGTGGCTACTAGAGGGATTATTATTCCAGATATTTTTAAGCTCATTTTAAATTTCTCAAGTGTTGTGTGAAATTTTTAAAATTGATAGTATTCTGTCTTTTAAACTAACATAAGATAAACCTTTTAATCAAGTTTACGTACAATGACTGTCCCTCTATAGTGCCTCCAAATAGTAAAAATTTGGTTTTTATCAAACTTTATATTAAAGAGATCTGTCTTTCCACTTCATCACGTTTATTGAATTTTCTCAGTTTATTAGTTACTATCACTCAGCTAATGTTTAACCTTCCCCAGCAGGCAAATCAAGTACTTCAAGCTAGGCTGTGTAAGAAAATGGGGAAAAAAATATCAAGGAAATAGATGACAGATTAGGAAATACTAGAATTCTGCCTGACATCTATGATATGCAAATTTATTGTTGAGTTTACTCTTATTCTGAAAGTGATCAGTAATTAATATTGTTATTTGCTTTTCTTTAAAGTTCTGTATTGAAAAGAATCTTGTGATAAAGGAGAAAGAAATTATGACACAAGCTACATGGTTCAAATATATTTTTTTCAGAACTGGATTATTGAATTTACTTGCATGAAGGAAGGTGCACTATCACCTGAGAAAGCTTTTCAAAATCAAACTATATTTTCACTATGTCTACAGGTGGAATGGAAAAGTTGATAGCTGATTCTTCAGAGATGGCTAATAAATTAAGCAGTACAGTCCAGTGCCTTCAGCAACAACTGACATCATCAGCTGGAAGAAATGCTGTCAAATTTCTGCCTGTGTTAGCCCAGATTTATTTTAAGGCTCAGCTGTTCTTAGAATTTTGTCCTTCAAAATACAAAAAAGTCTGAAGAGCATGAGTGGGCTGTCATCCTTTGGAATGATTTTGCCTCCTATGACTGCTTAATGTAAGCTGATAAGCAGAGTCGATAAATAGCTCTTCTTTGTTTTGTAGATTCCAGAATGTCTGCATTTTGGACCATCCACTAGGAGAAAGAGTAGCAAAGCAGATGAAAAACTAGTTTTACCACGAGAGATTAATTGTATCTTTGGTTTTCTCTCTGAAACCTATTTATTATACTGCAGAAAGTAGTTTTTTGTCTAACAGTTTTCTTTTCAGAAGTCTCATCTCAAGTCAGTGAATATTGTAACCACACATGCACACCAAAGGGGAAAAAAAAAAAAAATAAAAAAAATAAAAAGCAGCTCATTTTATGTAATTGAACTTGTTTTTTTCATTTGTTTTGTATTTTTTGTTTTGTATTTTCTAAGGCAAATGTAAAGTTAAGGCTAAAAAGACTTGTAATTTAGGAGATCTCTAGCATATGTGGTATCTCTCAAACTGGAGAGACAGGGTGAAGAGAGGCTTGCCAAGAGTGATATTCTTTTCAAGATCTTATTGACACCAGATGTTAGTCTTATCATAAAAGTAGGAAGTTGCATTTGTCCAGCAGTGGAGCCAGTGTGCTGATTTAATCAAGGAGAGAAGGAAATAAAAGAGAAAAAAAGCCTTTGGGCAAGTTTTAATATATAAAAGCAGACTTACAGCCATCTGGAATTTTGACAGAATGGATCAACTACCCTCCTGTAGCTCCTTTTTAATCTGCAAGGTTAACTGCTGGCCTGCCTTGCAGGTATTTGTACTGGAAACATACAGGTTTCTACCTGCTGAGCGTGCTGTATGTTTACTCCACTTTAAAAAAATGTCTTGAATAGCTTTGCTGTCTATGTAGATCACTGAACATTACTGCTGTTAATCCAAAGTTGCAGTCTTCTCTCATACAAAACTCTCACTGAATTTAAAGGAGTTCTGCATGACAATAGTGGGATTGGCCTCAATATTTGCATTCTGTCTTTACGAGATAAGAAGTGTTCATAAACTCCTTTAATAGGAAATATTAAACTACCACTACATGACTGCATGGGCTTTCTTTTGCAAGGCAGAAGGATTATTATATCTCTGGTTAAAGCAAATTGTACAGGCATCTTGTTTATGTGTAGCATGCTAACTAGTAGTCAGCAAATTGTCTATGTTACAATGGTTGGTTTCCACCAAAAAAAATAACAGGTGCTACCAAAACAACAAAATGCTGTGTTTTCAGGTGTCTCATTTTCACTGCACACAGAAAAGTAATATATATGTAACAGCATATGTTACCTGCAGGTCATTTTGCTTTCAGTGCCCACACAGTTCCCTTAGGCTTCCTCTTGGTACAAGTATTCTTGAAAAACACAACCACAACATTCTTCATGCCATGAACCGTTACAGCAACGCGTAATATGTCTTCCCTTGTGCACTCTGTTATCTATAGGAAGACAGATGTATCACTTACCTGTATAACAAAACCAGTTTATTCATAAGAGACCAGAGGATACAAGCTCTGTGAGATGTTTTAAGGTTCACAAGTAGATTAACTCTAAATTTCTTTTTGAATGGCAGCAAGATTTCCAAATTTCATTTACGTTAAGATGTCTCTGATTCAGTACTTAAAAGTTTTGTTTTGTATTAGAGCTGCATATACAGACACATGTATATATGCCTATAAACTTGTGTTTTAAACATCCTTAAAAATATTTGATCACTGAAAAAAACAAGTTAATATGAATGAATAAGTTACTCCAAATCTTAAAAAGCTAGCATTTCTTAGGTTTCATTAGGTTCCCACAGTCGTTTTCTAGAAGCTATCTAATGAATTATTATTATTATTATTATTTTTAATTTACTAGCAACATTTGACAACATTTGGTTTCCCAAAGAATGCATTGCATGGCAGTTTTGAACTATCACAGAAAAATAAAATAGTACATAAAAGAATGTTGTTGTAAACTGAAAGATATAAGAAGGAAAAAACGCCTATTCTTTTACTGAATCTGAAGCTGAAATGAAAATTGTCCAAGTATTCCTGCTTAAATGGCCAGATATAATAACAATAATAAGGATTTTAAAAAATAGAATAATCAGAAAATATGCAGAAGCATGAAATTATTTCTAATAAATAGTGTAAAAAAAGAACTAACTGGACAGCCAGGCTCAGATATTGATGGTGAATGAAGTTAAATTCAGCTGGTAACCAACCAAAAGAAGCGTTCTGCAGGAGTTGGTATTGGGGCTTGTTCTGTTTGATACCTTTTTTGATGGCCTGGACAAGGGCATTGACTGCACCTTCAGTAAGTCTGCAGATGACACCAAGTTGGAAGGAACTGTTGATATGGCTGAGGATAAGAAGGCATTAAAGAGGGATCTGGACAGGTTCATTTGATGGGCCAAGGCCAACAGGGTGAAGTTCAATAAGACCAAGAGGCAAGTCCTGCACTTTGGTTTTTTGGTAACAAACCCAGGCAACAGTACAGGTTTGGGGCAGAGTGGCTGGAAAGCTGCATGGAAGAAAAAGATCTGGGGGTATCAGTCGACAGCTGGCTGAACATGAGTCAACAGTGTGCCCAGATGGCCAAGAAGGCCAATGGCACCCTGGCTTGTGTCAGAAATACCGCAGCCAGCAAGAATAAAGAGTTGATTGACAACCTGTACTCAGCACTGGTGAGGCTGCCACCTCAAGTACTGTGTTCAGTTTTTGGCCACTCACTACAAGAAAGATGCTGAGGCTCTAGGGGACAGTGTCAAAGGCTTTACTGAAGTCCAGGTAGACCACATCAACAGCCTTACCTTCATCCACTAAGCGGGTCACCTTGTCATAGAATGAAATCAGGTTTGTCAAACAGGATCTACCATTTGTAAACCCATGCTGACTGGGCCTGAACCCCCCGTTGACCTTTAACTGGTCCATGATGGCTCCTGAGATTATCCATTCCATAACCTTCCCCAGCACCAAGGTGAGACTGATAGGTCTGTAGCTACCAGGATCATCTTTCCGGCCCTTTTTGGAGATGGGCGTCACATTTGCCAGTCTCCAGTCCACCTGGTTAGCCAGGACTGCCTAAGGATGATGGAGAGTGTCTTGGCAACCACATCCACCAACTCCCTCAGCACTCTAGGGTGCAGTCCATCTGGCCCCATGGACTTGTGAGCATCCAGCTTTTGGAGCAGATCCAAAACCATCTCATCGTGGATTATGCAGGCCCTATTCTGTTCCCCATCCCTATCTACCAGCGCAGGGGGCTGTGTTCCCAGGGAGTAACAAGTCTTACTATTTAAGACTGAGGCAAAGAAGGCATTAAGTACTTCAGCCTTATCCTTATCCTTTGTCACCAAGTTGCCCTCGGTGTCCAACAAGGGATGGAGACTCTCCCTAGCCCTCCTCTTGCTGTTGATGTATTTATAGAAATATTTATTGTTTTCCTTTACCTTAGTGGCCAAGTTCAGTTCTAGCTGAGCTTTGGCTTTTCTAATTTTCTCCCTGCACAGCTTCACTACGTACCTGTAATCATCATAAGTAGCTTGCCCACTCTTCCAGGGACCACAAACCTTCCTTTTTTCTTGAGTTCCAGCCAAAGGTCTCTGTTCAGCAAGTCCAACCTCCTTGCCCGTTGGCTTGTCTTCCATGACTTGGGGATGGTCAGCTCCTGCACCTGTAAAATAACTTCCTTAAAGTATTCCCAGCCTTCCTGTGCTCCCACACTCTCCAAAATTGCCTCCCAAGGGACCCTCTCAACCATGGTCCTAAAGAGGTTAAAGTCTGCCCTCCAGAAGTCCAAGGTGGCAGTTCTGCTGACTCCCCTCCATGGTTCAACAAGGATTGAGAAATCTGGTGTCTCATGATCACTATGCCCCAGATGGCCTCCAGCCTTTATATCCCCTACAAGACCTTCTCTGTTAGCAAACAGCAGATCCAGGATTTTGCTCCCCCTTGTTGGCTCCTTCACCAGCTGTGTCAGGAAGTTATCTCCCACACACAGTCTAGGAACCTCCGGGGCTGTTCCTTATCTGCTGTATTATAAATCCAGCAGATGTCTGGGAAGTTGAAGTCCCCCACAAGAACAAGGGGGAGAGACCTTGAGACCTCACCCAACTGTCTATAAGGTGTCTTGTCCATCTCTTCATCCTGGTTGGGTGGCCTGTAGCAGACTCCCACAATAATATCAGTCTTATTGGCCTTTGCTTTTATTCTGATCCATAAGCTTTCAACCCTATCATCACCATCATTAATTTCCATACATTCATAGTCTTTCTTAACATAGAGGGCTACACCACCACCCTTCCCGCCTTGCCTATCTCTTTTGAAAAGTCGGTAGCCGTCCATCACAGCACTCCAGCTGTGTGAGTCATTCCACCATGTTTCTGTGATGGCAACTATATCATAGCTTAGTAAAAATGAAGACATTGCATTCTTATAAGGTTTTGAAAATCATTTTTATAGTTATGGTAGCTAAGGGTATTTTTTATTATTATTTTTTCATAATATTTTATATGTCCTGTGCTACTTAAGAATACTCATTTGTTGTAAAAAGAGAAAGGTATTTAACTGAGCCTCCTTCATTATTCTAGTGTTCATTTAACTCAGAAGTTGAAGAAGTAATTTGAAGTAGCATCCTCTTTCTCTACTTTTTGAAATGTACAGTCACATCTTCAGAAGTTTTGCAGCAGACCATAATAAGAGCAGACATCCTAACCTGAATGCCAGAGGCTAAAAATCACAAATTCTGCTGAAGAATATGCAAAGTACTCCTCCTCCTCCCCACTCCTCCACCAAATTGCTCCCTGGACACTGAGACACTGTCAGTTACTAGGAAATGAAGCAAAGGTGCAGTCACAGACCTAAGCAACGGAATTCAGATTTTATCTGTCGTAACTGCTGTTTCAAAGGGGCATTTGCAGTTCTAGGATCTGTGTGGGAAAAGAAGAAAAGCACAAAAGATAATCAGAATAACACTTCTGAACATGTAATTGAAGGGCTAAATTCTGAAAAGCTTCAGATTTCTTAATTTTGTGTCATGCTACATGTAGTTACAGTTTTTATTACTTGTAAAAAAAAATAATACAAAGAAGGTTCTTTTATTATTATTATTATTTATCCAGGACATAGCCCTCACATTCTGGATTAGACTTCTATTGTTGGTCTGCTTTTTGCTCAGGGGAAGGCAAAATTGATCATACATCTCTGATTCAAAAATATTTGGAGAATAATTGTATCTTATCTATATTTGTAAGTACATGTCTGCGTGTGAGTATGCACCTCACATTTGTCCTTTCCTGAGTCAAAGGACATTGTTAGAATAACAGAGGAAGTTGAGCTAAGCTTTATTACTTTGTCTTTTTATTTTGTTATCAAGAGTGTTGACAGAGTGAAACTGTGAATATAAAACATTTTTTTCAGGCAAAAAAATGCTCAAGATGAGGATAAAAAAGAATCAGTGTTATATATCAACAAAGAATAGTGGATTTACAAGAAAAGTAGAGTTCTCTGTGGATTTTTTGATTACAGATACATGTTATCAGAAAATGGCAATCCTTTGAAAGAAAACCTTTGGGGGGAAATTTAAGCAAGAATTAAACTGATATTAGAAAGATTCGTAAAATTTGAGGTTGCTTTTCTGGATGAGAAAAGAACCACCCTGTGGCAAATAAATAAGACCAGTGAATAATTAATTCATTCAAATGTAACATTTGAAAAAAACAGTTCCGACACTATGCTGTCTGTCTGATTGAACCTGTCTTGCACATTTTCCTTCACACCTCAGGAATTTATTTTAACAAAGACCATACTGGCCATGTCAAATGTGCTACTTGTGTTCACTTTGGTCAAAATAATTTCTTCTATTTGAAAAAGCCATTCCAGCAATTTCTATTGCAATTAAATAGCGCTCTGCCTGATTTTGAATAAGGATATGAAACTCTTTCATGCCAGTTATTTTCCTTGTATGTAACATATAATAATTCTTTTCCAGCCATTATTAAGATATATGACTTATATGAAGAGTAATCTTCTCTTTTGACCCTCTGAAATTCTGTAACCTGAGTTCCTTGCAGCTGTTCTCATTTCTTTAGCAGTCAACTTCAATGAGACTGTCCTTTTTCCTTTTGTTCTGTGATGAGGCATTGATCAGGACATGTGGGAAAGGAATTGGGAAAAGACTAACCTTTTCAATTAACATTAAATTACCAGTTTGTTGTTGTTGTTGTTGTTGTTGTTGTTTTCTTTTTCTTTTTCTTTTTTTTTTTTTTTGCTAAAATCACTAAATATCTTGATATTATGCATCCATAGTGCAGACTTTTATTTAAATTGAGAGCAGAGATTTTAATTTTGTTAAATTTCACATTAAAAACAATCATGGCTGATGAATTAAGCTACATTTCAGAGTTGAAAAAATGTATAGATGATGTAGCACACTCAACATGATTAAGCAGCATTTTGAAGTACTAGATGGTCTCTTCTTTTCCTTCTGTATACACACTGCATGTTCATGTATGGTCTTCCCCATACTTCCACCATCTGTCTTTCATACAGACAATTTTTGATCAGCCAGTATGAAGGCTATAAATGTTCTAGGCTGTATAGTTTGAAGTCACATTTTCATTCATTAATTAGTTTCTGGAAATCTAACAGGGAAATTCATAAAATATTGAATATCCTCAGGTGTTTGCCCTCCTTCCTGGGTACAGTGAAGCCTGATTTACAACTGAAAGCTGAATTTTATAACAGAACAGCAAATTGGTATCAGTAAGCTAGTGGAAGAGGATAGATTAGGTTTCAGTATTCAACATAACTTTTACCTCCTGCACTATTAAGGTGACTACGATGAAACTTTTATTTAATCTTTCACGTATCAGTCAGTCAGTCTCACCATTGTGCCTGGCAAGACCATGGAGCAGATCCTCCTGAAGGCTCTACTAAGGTACGTGAAAAATAATTATTAGGTGATTAGTGGTAACCAATATGGTTTCACCGAGGGCAAGTCATGCCTGACAAACTTGGTGGCTTTTTATGATGGAGTTACAGTGTCAGTGGATAAAGGAAGAGCAACTGATGTTATGTACCTGGGCTTTTGCAAAGCGTTTGACACTGTCCTGCACAACATCTTGGATGGATTTGATGGATGGATGGATAAGAAATTGGCTGGATGGTTTCACTCAGAGTGTTGTGGTCAATGGCTCAATGTCTAAGTGGAGACTGGTGACAAGTGGCATTCCTCAGGGACTGAAACCAGCGCTATTAAACGACTTTGTAGGCAATATGGACAGTGGGATCGAGTGCACCCTCAGCAAGTCTACAGATGACATCATTATGATTGGTGCAGCTGACATGCTGGAGGGAAAGGGTGCCATCCAGAGGGACCTGGAAAGGCTTGAGAAGTGGTCCCATGCCAACCACATGAAATTCAACAAAGCCACGTGCAAGGTCCTGCATCTGGGTCGGGGCAATCCCAAGCACTGACACAGACTGAGTGGAGAATGGCTTGAGAGATGCCCTGAGAAGAAGGATTTGGGCATGTCGGTCAATGAAAGACTCAACATGAGCCAGCAATGTGCACTTGCTGCCCAGAAGGCCATCTGTATCCTGGGTTGCATCAAGAGAAGCATGACCAGCAGGTCAAGGAAGGTGATTCTGCCCCTCTACTCTGCTCTTGTGAGACCCCATCTGGAGTATTTGTCCAGTTCTGGAGCTGCCAACACAAGAAGGATGTTGAGATGTTGGAGCAGGTCCAGAGGAGGACCACAAAGCAGTTCAGAGGTGCTGGAGCACCTTCGCTAGGAGGACAGGCTGAGAGATCTGGGATTCTTCAGCCTGGAGATGGCTCTGAGAGGACCTTATGGTAACCTTCCAGTACCTGAAGGGGGCCTACGGGAAAGCTGTGAAGGGGCTTTTTATAAGGACAAGTAGTGACAGGACAACAACAAATGGTTTTAAACTGGAAGAAGGTGGATTTTGACTAGATATTAAATGGAAATTCTTTATTGTGAGGGTTTTGAGATACTGGAGGAGGTTGTCCAGTGAGGTTGTAGATGCCCCCTCCCTGGAAACCTACAAAGCCAGACTGGATGGTTCTTTGAGCAACCTGATCTAGAAGGAGGTGTCCCTGCCTATAGCAGGGGAGTTGGAACTAGATGATCTTAAAGGTCTCTTCCAACACAAACCACTCTATAATTCTATAATTCTATATTACATTGAAAAATGAGCTGTGATTTCACACCTGAATAGTGATGGATGCATACACAATTGTTGTTCTCTTTGTGTCTTCTTCAGCAGTCTTTTCAGAGGTGCAGTTCACTGATCAACTCTGCACTTTAAGAAAAATGCAGACATGTATGCCATTCATTTCACAGGAGAAAGACAGATTTGGCACTGATGCTTTGTTCATCCTCCAGTTAACTTCTACTTGTAATCACACTGCATGACTACCACTGAATTGTATTTCTAACCCAGTGGAGTTACACTAAGTAAATTTTATGGAGATTTCAACACTGAAGAAGTATCCAGGAGCTTTAATTAATGGGGGGGGGAAAAAAAAGTTGGGATACTTGGGATACTTGGGATAATTTGTATTGGTAAAGCTAGAAGTTGATATGTGAGAATGTGAGAGTTTAGACACTGAACTACCACTTTTGCTTACTTCAGCTATGTCAAACAGTTCTGGGCTAGTTCAGCTCAGTTCCATGACTGATGAGGCAGGGGGACACATGTACCCACACATCGGGAGAGGGAAAATGGGAAAAGGTAAAAGGCAGGGAGATGGGCCTAAAAACAAAACAGCGTCAATGAGCTAAGGGAGAAAAACTAATTTACTAAATATGATAGCAGAATGTGAGATAACACAATATAATATATATAATATATATATAATATAATATAATATAATATATAATGTAATATAATAATATAATATAATATATAAATATATATATTATATATATTGTATATAATATATAATAGCACAATTCCAATATAATTGGAATTGAAGCTAATAAGTCAAATAAAATGAGAGCGTCCAAAACTGAAGGCCCTACTCTAATGCTGAAGGTGAGATGGCTAGGGAGCGCACACCACAGAGACAAACAGTAAAAGAAAGCAGCAAGCTTATGTTTCCCAAGCAGTTTTGTCTTTCCCTCTGAACGGAAAACAGAAATGGAACAGTGAAATTCTTCTGGGAGATATAGTTCTTTTTCTCTTCTGAGAACAAGGTAACCAGAAATATCGACAATCCATAGAACTGGAGATTAACTCTTTAACTCCCAGTGCACTACATGATGTTATGATGTGGAATATTGATCACAAAAATCATAAGAGCACAACAAGCTGTTACAAACACAAAAGTGAAACATAATGGCAAAGGGTCAGAGGAATATTGAATTTTTGGAGAAAAATACTTATAATTTGTAATAGTATCAAAATACAAATAAATAGATTATGTAGAATTTTACAGTATGAGTGAGAATAACTGGATTGTTCAGGTTATTTAATGTCTTATATGATAATTAACTGATGTTTACAGAATGGCAAATAGATTGAAAGAAAGTAATGGAGCAAGATGGCAGAATGATAACTCTTCCCTCATACTGTGAGTAGCTGGAATTATTCCCTGATTCCTCACATATTCTGTCCAGAAACTGTTTGAATATCTGAAATATCATTCTTACTATCCTCCTACACATGCTTTCTGAAAGAACAATGACTGAACTGAACTGATCTGCTTGCAGGTATTCAGAAATAAAATGTAGCATTTAATCAAAGGTGGAGGTCTTTATAATAATAGGGAACATTTAAAAAGGATTTTCTGTTCTTGAGAAATATTACAGAAAAGCAAACCCAGTTTCCTGTGCAATGATCCTGCTATAATAAAATGACTGTTGCCTCACTGGAGATCAGGAGTGACTACAGCTGTGTCAGTCTATATTTATGACTTTTTACAGATTGCTCCTTCCAGTATTTCAGTAAGAGAAACTCTTTCCCCTTGTGGGCTAACATCATCTTGTTTCAGTATGTTTCCTTTTTTCCTTAACTTTAAGTCACTAACACAGTAGGTGGTTGAGCCAACTGAAACAGAACTGTGCGTGTTCTATCCTGTACTTAGGCAGACATTTACCACAGTCCTCAGACCTCACAGCTCAAATGAGAGTTTCTTTTTTTTTTGTTTTCCCCTTGATTATCTTATATAAAAACAAAACAAAGCAAAACAAAAACAAGGCAATAACAACAAAACAGCCAACCAGTATTGGTCTAGCTAATTTTCTCAGACATAATCACCAAGTATCTTTTTTTTTTTTCTTTCTTTCTTTTCTTTCTTTTCTTTCTTTTTTAATACTGGCTATGGCTCCTGAAAGCTTTATTTTAGAATTCTATGTATAAACAAGGGACTTCCTCTCAGATATTGCCACTAATAAGCTTTGAAAAATATTTGAAATAAATAAGTATTAGCTATTAAAAAAGATGTTACATCATAAAGCAGATAAATGATAGGGATAAAAATCTTCATAAATCAGTGATAAGAAGAACATTTTCCACAATATATTATTAAATGTTAGTTATTTTCATCTTGATAATGCCAATGATGAACAAGGCTTTCTAGAAACCTAAGGTGAAAAAAAAATGTGTGCAAACCTCTAAAACTTCCTGTAACAATGTTCTATGTGATTATTGTGATATTTATCACAGTAGGAATAAAGTAGAGCAACTTACATTCTTAAGAGCAAGTGTACAGTAAGAAATGTCATCATTAAAATTACTTAGGTTGCTCCAAAAGTAATGCATCTTTTTT
>JACDJE010000343.1:1310657-1349294 GCA_016647715.1 Pavo muticus | reverse complement strand
GGAGGGGAGGGGAGGGAGAGGAGGAAAATAGAACAGAAGGATTGCTCATATTAACTCAGTAGCCTGATATCAAATAAATAATTTTGTAATCATGAAGAGTTATCAGATGACCTAACAGACTTGGAAAAAATAAATAAGTACTTCTCCATCTCCTTCTCCATCTCCTTCTCCATCTCCTTCATCTTCTTCTCCTTCTTCATCTCCTTCTCCTTCTTCTTCTTCTTCAAGTGCATAAGACAAAGCTTCAAAATATCTCATGAGGTTGAAAACATGCAGTAGCAAATTAAATTTAGCACTAAATTTGCACAATCTATAAATGTATAAATGATAGTTTACTGTTATAAACCAAAAGTTAATATTGTAAATGCCCATTAGCAAGAACAAAATATCTTAATAACTCAAGACAAAAACAGTTTGACAGCATAGTAGGGAACAGCTATTTGTATTAGCCAAAGTTTTGAATGTTGTTTGGGGAAGTGTCTTCACCTAGATGCAATTTAGATATATGAGGATGGAAATTGTGTTAGTTTGCACCACTAAGTAAAGCAGAACTGTGTTGGCTTCAGGCAAGTGCAGAGAACAGGTTTGCCCTGAGGATATGAACTAATTTAAGCTTGCCTTCTGTGGTCAGTGGTTCACTCCCTTTGAAAACAGTACATTCCAGAGTACGAAAAGCTACCCAAGAAATAAACTTTGTTCAGATTAAGGTCATCCTTCACCCAAAATACCAGTAACATGAGTGTGAATGAATGGGTACAAACAGGTATATTAAGAATGAGAGTATTTTTGTGCAAAAGAATATCTAGGACAAGTTATTTCATGAAATTTAGACTCCTCAGTGACATATTTGGAAGCTGTAGCACTGGATTTATATTGAAAGATGTGTTAAACATGAGGAGTACCTAAGACTGTTATTTTAAACATTTTTCAGATTCAGACAACTCCTAACAATGTTTAAGAATACAAATAGCTACTCACAACATTGGTTCATGATAAGGAACATTAAATGGTCATGCACTGCAGACATCATGTACCTGCTTGTGACGGATACTAAGTTCAAGTCCTGAATTTGTGAGGACTAATAAGGTAGATTATTCTGAAGTTGGACATGTCAATTGACTCCATTCAAATTCCAATTCATTCATTTTGCAGCCTACATTTTCCTTGAGTCATGCAATACATCGTAGATTTTCTTAAGTGAGCTTCATTGCACTTAACTTAAATCATCCAAACAACAGACATCCCATATGAGCTAGTCTTTGAGAATATTACTGGATATCCACATATGGGTGCTGTTCTGATTTCCTAGGCTTTGATCTTACTGGCCTATAATAAAACTTCCCCACTGGATTGTTACGACATTTTTTTAACACTGTTACCTTTTCTCACTGTAAATGCCCTCACTGTTATTTGCCACACTCCAGGCAAACTTTATTCCAAATGGGCTCTTGTAATAAAAACCTTGTAGATATTCTCTGCTGAGAATATGATGATCAGTGGTAGGACTACAAGGAAAAGCCTTGAGTTGTGCCGGAGGAGATTCAGGCTGGGTGTTAGGAAAAATTTATTCTCTGAAAGAGTGATCAAGCACTGGAATGGGTTCTCCAGGGAGGTGGTGGAGTCACTGTCACATGAGGTGTTCGAGAAATGTTTTGATGTTGTATTATGGACTGTGGTTTAGTAGGAAAATTTGGTGGTAAGTGGACTGTCAAGGTTTTATGATTTTTGGTTATTGGTATTCCACATCATAACATCATGTAGTGCACTGAGAGTTAAAGAGTTAATGCTCCAGTTCTAGGTACCTGTCCCAGAAGTGAAGAAGAACTGTATCTCCCAGAGCACTGTTCACTATTCTGTTTCCGCTCAGAGGGAAAGATAAAAACTGTTTGCAGATCACAAGACGTCCCTTTTCCCTTTCGATCTTCTGGCTCTCTCTGCTCCCAGCCATATTGCCTCAGCTTACTTACAGTAAGGCCTTTGGTTTTTGGACACTCTCTTTCATTTTATTTAATTTATTAGCTTCAATTCTAATTATATTGTATTATTTTGTATTATAGTGTGTTATCTTGCATTCTGATATCTTATTTAGTAAATTAGTTTGCTTCTCCTCAGATCGTTGCTGCTGTTTTGTTTTTAGGCCTATCTCTCCACTCTTTCCTCTTTTCCCCTTTTCCCTTTCCCGGAACATGGGTCTGTGGGTCCCCTCACCCCATTAGTCACGGAAGTGGGCTGAACTGGCCCATGAACCGTTGACAGAGGACAGTTAGATTGGATGATCTTGGAGGTGTTTACCAACCTTAGTGATTCTATGGTTCTATGATAAGGCAACACAAGGCTGTTTTTTAAAGAAATAGCATATACCTAAATACTAATTATGTACAAAAATTTTATGTGAATTGGATACTCAGTAATTTATAAAGATATTTAATGTTATTTCTGTTTAAAATGTTGCACTTCTCTACTATTGTTCTCAAGCACTATTCTAATTATACTAATAATAATACTGCAAGCTCAACATACTTAAAATAGTTTTGAAACCACAAAAGTGAATAATTCTTACCATTATTTTGTATACTTTAGTGTACCTCATATCTTAAGCTTTAACCTGAGAATTCCAAAATTTATGAATTCATTTCACTTCTTAGTCTACATTTTATTTATATTTTTTTCATAACAGAAATTGTTTTTGTCTTTTTTATTATCCGTACCTTGAAACTGAATTAAAGTTGCATAGTATGCTACTATTCAGAAACTGTGAAATAAAGATTAAAAAAATAATAAGTATAGCACAGAGTAAAATACATCTAACAGCACAGCTGTCCATGTTTTTGATGAAATGCATTTTACATGTATCTTTATTGTCCTTTTGTTTCAACTATTTCATAAAATCACAAGGTTGGAAAGGACCTGCAAGATCATCTAGTCTAACTGTCCTCTCATTACCATAACTACCACAAGCTACTAAACCATACCTTGTAGCTCCTCATCCAGACACCTCTTGAACACTGCCAGGGATGGTGACTCCACCACCTCCCTGGGCAGGCCATTCCAGTGCCTGGCCACTCTCTGAGAGAAAAACTTTTTCCTTATGTCTAACCTAAACCTCTTCTGGTACAACTTGTGGCCATTTCCTCGGGTCCTGTTTGTTGCCTGGGAGAAGAGGCCAAACCCCTCCTCATCGCAACCTTCCTTCAGGAAGTTGTAGAGTGCAATAACGTCTCCTCTGAGCCTCCTCTTCTCCAGACTAAACAGTCCCAGCTCCTTCAGCTGCTCCTCATTAAATCTGTGTTCCAGACCCCTCACCAGTTTCATTGCCCTTCTCTGGAGACATTCCAGGGACTCAATGTCTTTCTTGTAGTGAGGGGCCAATGAATCTTTCTTGGAGCTATAATACCTGAAGATTTTAGTTATTATTTTGAAATAGGGATGTGAGATTTGTCTTCTGTTAGTAAAATCACAATTTGAAAGTGAAGTGAGCATGAGTGTATCAAAGACCTAGTCCTCATTGTTCCATACCAAGAGCAACACTGAAACAGGCAATCGGGTGTTTTTTATACTTCAGTTCCACTACATTTAAACTAGGATTCTTCTTATTTATTTATGAGGATACATTGTAACATGTAACCATCTGGAATTTGAAATCCAGCTTTGCCTGATAATTTTCTAGTGTCAGTGTCTCTGGATGGTACACTGAATTATAGGAGATCTGAAGTATGGAGATTTAACAACTCTCTAATTAAAGCTGCAGCATTTGTGCAACAGATGAAGACTATTTCAGAATAAATTAATATCAATAAAAACTAAGAAACTAGCCTGGGTGTTTTGTGGGAAGCTGCCAAAGCAGTCATGAGGGGTAGAATAATTTGCTGAGCTGCAGCAGCAGTACAAAAGTATATCTTGAGTACCAGTGTAAATTAGAAAAGGAAGTTAATGAGATGAAAAAAGCAACATAAAAAGCAGGTACCCTAGGACCTTCCAACTTTTGATTAAACAGAGGGAAACTAAATGCTTTGTGGTGAATAACACAGACAATGTGTTAAAGCTTAATGAACAAATGTACTATGAAAAGGGGAATAAATCTGACAAATTATTTGCATATGATTGAAATGAGAATAGAAAGGAAAACTTTTTCAATCTGAGAAACAAGAAACATTGCAACAGCTCATAGTCCAAGAACTGTAATGAGATTTCTTAGGTTTTTTTTGTCCCAGCTAAATATGGGTCACAAGGAGATAGTCTCGTTCTTATCTGAAATTCAATTGCCACGGATTAAGGAAAGAAATAAGATGAAGTTGGTTCTTCTGGGATCAGAAGTTAACAACAAGCCATTGATGGTTCTTCTCCCCCCTTCCCCCCCTTAAAAAAAAAAACAAACAACAACAACAACAACAACAACAACAACAGAGCAGATGGAATCACTGATATTAAAAAGAAGTTATCTTGTATCTGTGTGATTAAAAGAGTTTTTATTTATTTGTCTTCATTCTCTCTTATATAAAGAGAAGCATTAAAATCAGCAGTGGAAAAAAGGCTATGTGTTAAGCTGTGCATTGTTTAACTTTGGTACCAAAAGTATATATATATTCTCATATTGAGTTGATAACCTTTTTCCCTGTTATGTAGTTTATAATTCAGTGAAAGATAACTGCTGTTTACAACACAGATATCAGGCTTGTTGCTGTTACATTAAATCTACTGTGGCATAATTACAAAGGAGTGTGAACATTAATAGTATGTAATGCACTGTTTTGTAGCATTCTTTGTTCAGTACTATAGCTGAACTATGTTGTAGTTTTTGACAGAATGAGGAAATAAATAGAGAAAAAAAGCAGAAAAGTAAACATTAGGGGGGAAAAAAGAGAAAAAAAGGGGTATATGTCTTAGATAAAACTATTAAAAGTGCAAAGGAAACTTAATTAAAAGGTTAGATACGGGACGGACATTTTAAAGAAAAAAAGATCTAAACTGCAGTTTTCATAGAGTGAAGTTTTTCCCAGAAGTCAAAGGTTTTGAGGGACTTCCAACATTTTAAGATTTGCTGTTCCTAGAGGACTGGCTGCAAAGTTAAATATAAAGTTTCACTTTTAGAACTTGTCATTGTAAATTTAAATTATCTCTGTGTTAATTGTTTTGAAAGCTGCACTCTGTCTAAGGTACTTGCAGGAAGTGTTTTGTGATCACAGAACTGTAGCTGAAGCAATTTATTTGAAGATTTATTTCACTTTCATGTCTCCAACGGAGCCTATAGATGAGAATCCAGACCTGTAAAACAGTTTTAAGGCAACAGAAGGGTTACCTGTCCCCATAGATAATGTGTATCCTCCAGATGATGTGTAGAAGCTGCACACACATGAATTGAGTGGTTCATAAAAGACTATTGAATTAAACCTGGCAATTGGATTCACATCAGTTGTCAGTGATCCAGCTCCTGCAGATTCAATTAGAGGCTTGGGTTCAATTAACCAGAACTTCCATGTGAATCTTCCATGTTTTCAGAGCAAGACATGATTGCCTTCCTGAGCTAGTCTTCACAGACATGTAAGAGTCACATCTGGCAAAAAAAAACCTAAATAATTTGACAGGGCAAACAAGACCTTCGTTGTTTCACAGGGGAAATCAGAAGTGTAGTTGAGAGAGTTCAGAGCCCACACACAATGTGTATAGGCTCATCTGAGCTCAGTGTTGGCATACAGAATATCTGGCATCTAAGGTCAGATGCAAATAGCACAGCAACATCACTTACCTAATTGTTTTTTGGTCATACTGAGCCAAGTACCCATCTGGAGTGAAGGAGGTAAACAAAGGGCTTGTTTAATCATGCAGCTAAGTGTTAGTAACACAGGCAAAGCAGTACTAAAATATAGATAGCAGTAACCTTATTAGTTACTGAAATTGTTCTGAATAGAGTAAACAGTATTGATTATTAATATTCACAGGAGTCAGTGTCCTTTGTTTCATAGAATAGACCTCAGGGAGAAGAGTACTAAAAGATCATTATTGGTCTGACACAACCAGAAAATAGTGCCTTGTCTTTCCCAACTCAAACACTTCATGACAACAAAGTCTGAAATATATAAATCATGAGGAACAGTTCTCCCATTCTCTTCTTCCTTCTCCACATATTACTCTCAGAAACTGTACCTGAGAGACCTTAGTTGGATGTATGAATTTGATTATATTGAACTTTTTACAAGGGAAAATTGTTGTGGATATCTAACCTAGACCTGAATGTAGGAGAAAATGCAATCTCCACACTATTCCGGCCTTTAATTACTGTCAGAATTTATATCACCCAAATGAGATATAATACAATATAATAAGAAAAAAAATATATTTGAAAAACTTAATAGGAAAAAAAAAAAAACAACACATTTTAGAAGTGGTTATATTTTGTTGTTAAGTCTGAACTAATTTTCTACTTAAAGAATTCTCATTTTGCTCTGTATGAAGACTGTAATTTTCCTTTTTACTGTTAAATATCAAAATGTGACTTCTGACTTTATTTTAACTGAAACACAATTTCTGAAAAGTATTAGGTGTGAAAGCTGAAGATTACAGGTATTTTAAAGAACAGCTCTATCCTATCAAAATAAGTATCCACTGGATTTATAGGAAAGTGAAAAAACCACAGTCAATAACAGGCATAAATGCCAATCAAAGTAAATAACCACACAACATACTGATAGTGGTAGTCATACACATTTTAGTCTAAGAGACATTTAACTTTCCCAATATATATATTTACCAGATGTGGTAAATATTGTAGGATCTTCTTCCTGGAAACTCTGACAACACTGGATGACCATTGGGGTATTTACAGGATGATGAAAATCTCATTTACTAGCAAGTCAGGAGCTGCCAGAAACATTCAGGAGGTAGTTGTATGTCCAAGTCATTTCATATCACCATCCTTTCACAAAATTCCTAAGGACCAGGTGTCTTCAATGTTCAAGATCTGTCAATAAGCATAACCTCTGCATCTTACAAATCATACTTCTGAAAGGCTAAAAAAAAGATCACGATTCCATCATAATTTTTAGAGCAATTTTAGAATATGCCAACAGTTATCATTCCTAAAATGAATTAAAGACAGACTAATTCTTCTGTCACACTAGCAGCCATTTATAACAGAAGTATAAATGAAACAATAGAAATAACAGAAATAAAGTACTGCAAAAATTATTTTTGTTGTTGTTCTCCTAGTAATAGGAATGTGTATATATTGATCAGTTATTTTGGTGTATTTAGTTTAATCAAACAGATCATTTTCTGTGAATATTTTGTTAGTTAACACATGCTCCATCCATTGCAAAAAAGTTAAAAGTTTTATATAGAAAGAGAAAATAAGGAACATTTCTTTTTTTTTCCTAAGGTTTTCCACCATTTCATAGGATCATAGAATCATAGAATCATAGAATTGTAGAGTCATAGAATCATGGAATCATGGAATTGCGGAATCATACAATGGCTTCAGTTGGAAGGGATCTTAAATATCATTAAGTTCCAGCCCCTTTGCCCTGGACAAGGTTGCCACCTGCTATTGCCCTGGGCTCCATCCAACCTAACATTTAATTAGATCATTTTGAAATCCAGCTTACATAACAATGAAAACAAAAATTATCTTCTTAAGAAAATACAGTATCCAGTATAAAAGCAATTAAGCAATTTCAACTTAACATAATGGGCACACTTTATAGCAGACTGCTTTTTATAGCTGTGAAAAACTTTTCAGAAAAATGATGACATCCTCTTAATGTAAATTAGGAGACTACCAGAGAGTCTATATAAATCAGAATATACATTTCCTACTGAGTCAACTACATTCTGCCTAGCTTTTCATATACATGAGCTAATTTATTTTCAAAAGTCTGATGATAATTTCTGCATTTTATATAACTTTATAACTACATTGTAAAAAAAAAGAAATTGACTGCTATGTCCATTTTCTGTTTCCAAGTAAATAGGATCACAATTGAACTTAAATTGATTTTTTTTCAGTTTTTTTTTTATATGAATTCATTGTACTGCAATAAAAAGCTGCTTTTAAAAGAACTCACTCTACTAAGCTTTGCCTTATTGTACCTCACTGTAATCTTTTAACAAGAGTCACTACATCTACTTAAGAATTTAGCAAAAAGCACCTGTATAAAAATATCTGTCAAACTGGTGGAGTTGTTACCTACAGAAAACACACCACTCTCATTTGTAAGCAGTTATAAGAGTTACAGGATTTATTAAAAAATGCTAAGTGAGGATTTCATCAAACTTTTGCATACTGGCATGAAGAAAAACATTCTTCTTCTCTTACACCCTCTTAAGAGCTGAAACAAAGAAGAAAAAGAGTGACCACAAAATGTTTACTGAATATTCCTTTTCCAATAAATTTTAGCATATTCATTCACCCAAACTGAGAAAAAGAGAGGTGGAATTAATAATTTAGTAAAAGAGTTTAAAATGAAGAGTATTCTAATAACAACATTTTAATACTAGCATCTCTACCACCTTGTTATTATTCTGTCTTTTTGAAGGCAGAGCAAGGAAAACAAGATGGGATAGAATAACAAACTACAAATACTCTTTTGCCAGTGGTTGATATATATTCTAATTTAGTGTATGTATTACAGAGGATGGGAAAAGATTATCTGGGTTGGAGTAAGATGTCAGAGACCTAAGAAGATGGTAATTCATGGACAAGTGCTTATCTATTATCTTAGTATCTTTCACTTTTATAAATAAATTCTAGTAGGCATTTAAAATCCTTGAGTTTTGTAAAATATCTTTAAGTTATGAGAGGAGATGACATAATGTATTTTTTTCTAAAGTCAAGGGGAATTTTTCTGTTTGTTTCACTAAAAACAAGGCTTTGGTCCAAACTGCAAATGTTTGTTAAACAGAACAACGTTGTTTTCTGATAGAGTCCAGTGTCATCAGTATTTGTAACTCCAGTTAATATTTGTGACTGAATGAAGGATTTACTCAGTGTGGAATTTCCTGACCTGCCACATTCACTGTTGTCATGAGAATCACACTGCTTTCCATCAGTCAGCTTACATACTTCACCTGACAAAGCCTGGCAGGGTGCCTCACAACAATGAGAAGTCAGTCTGGGAAATCTACAGTAATCTGTTCCCCAAAGAGGAAAAAGTGATTTTAACTTTGTGTTAAAAACTGTTGTTTGTTTGCTTATTTGAGGCTGTTGATTCTTCGGTTATTTCTAGGTTTTGCTTTAGAGAAAAGGGTATCAGTTGGTTGAGCCCTAAAACACATACTGCGTAGTTCATTACCAAAGCAAAAGCTCTGTGAGATACTGTATCTCCTTGGAGTAAAATACACAAACATATCCTATAATGTTCTCCGGGATTCAAGAAGAACTTATCTGCAGCACTTTTGCCCGGAAAGCTTCAGCACAGCCTTCTGTCTGCAGGCAGGAGGTATTCTAAAAGAGGGCAAAGAGTGTGGAATGAAAGTCTTGGAGCACTGTCATATGTACCTGTGAGAGGCAGGATGCAAAGTTAACAGTAATAAATAAATAAATAAATAAATAAAAATAAAAATTACTAATTGACTCTGAAATTAATTATCACAAACTTAAAAAAAAAATACAATGACAAAAGTACTTTTGTAGTTAAAATATGCACTAAAAGTAATGTCCAATGAATTTTCTGCTTAATTCACAGGTGTACAGTTACATTTTTAAGCTGGTATAAATCTCTGAAGTTCAGCACATTCAGCCATTCATATATTTAAGAGTCACTGGCCTTCTGCACTAGTTCTGTTTCTAACACTGTAAGGTCTGATTCATCACTCTATTATTCTATGTTTAAATGTAGTGCACTTTCACAGTAGTAAAAGTTGAACTGTCTTCCTTAAGTTATCTTCCACTATATTTTCAATAAGAAGAAAATGCAAGAAAATAGATTTTGTCCAGTTCTACTGTAATGCACTCCTTCTCTCTGTGCAGAACTGAACATTCTTAATTTCTGTCACACATAGCTTGCTCTGGACTTTTCAGAGGTAGGTTTTATGATAATAAAGGGTCGAAAACCTGTTTTGTTTAATAATTAAATTTAATAAATAAAAAAAAAAAAAAAAAAAAAGAAGAAGAAGAGAGAGAAAAGCAGAAAGAAAAATATATGCAGAGTAACAATTATTTGTCATGGAAACCATTCTGCTGTAAAGGAGTTAATTTGAAAGTTCAGCACAGCTGTGATTCTTTCTGTCTGTCATATCACTTTATTCTTGTCAGTCCACCCTTGCATGGTAGAAATTTCTTTCTACAGCCAACGCAGTATGACACATTTTCCTTGCTGCTTAGCAAATGCTTTTAATCTATATTGTGAGATAGGTTCGGTGCTACGAAAAATCATGTACATCTTTTACATTAAAATTCCCTCTACATTACAGAATGGGTTGACATTAAGATATAACATTTTAACATGTAATTAGGAGTAAAAAATATGAGCATGCATAGTTTTATCATTTATTTCCTCTGAGCTATCTAATTAATGTTTTAAATTCTTTTCTTAATCTGTTAAAGATGAGAGTAATACGTAACTCCCTGAGTTACACTTACATGCTTATTCCTATAAGAAATCTGACTTCAGCCAAAATTACCCGTGTAAGTAAGGTTGAAAAAACAAAACAAAAAACAGCAAACACACACACACACACACACATTTGTTCCTTATATATCTCATATTGGTAGAATATAAAAATTTTAGTATTTCTAGAAAACAAGCTATTTCTTAAAATATAAATCTAAAAAAATCACACAGTGGTCAGAATTTATCCTAAGCCTCTTTGATAGCTAATTCACCTATTTATGAATTCACCTGTTGTTTTTGTTTGGTTGGTTGGTTTTTATGTTAGAATCATGGCTCTTATTTTAGAAAAACTGAGATCTTAAGACAGAATTTAATGTTTAGTGAGCTGCCTAAAACATTAGGGATGCCTCAGTAGTATTTTCAAAAGCCCACAGCCATTTAAACCAATCAGCATAGAAAATGAGTCCGGAAGCTAGATTCAACTCATGTGCCACGGGATTATAGACTGACATTTATTCTCTCTCTTGATCAGATAGTGAATTTTTAATTATTCCATGAAAAGTAGAGCATGTGCAACAGGAAATGTTTTTTAAAAATTGTATCCTGTTTTAATTGCCTGGTGACTACCAGGCATCAAATTTGAAAAAACCTTCTAAAAGACAGAAAAAAAAAATCACAGGTGAGGGAAAAAATATATATCAGAAGGACCCTGACTAGTACAAACTGGAACATGGGAAGTTCCATATGAACTTGAGGAGAAACTTTACTGTGAGGGTGACAGAGCACTGGAACAGGCTGCCTAGAGAGACCATGGAGTCTCCTCAGGAGATATTCAAAACCCACCTGGACACTTTCCCGTAGGTTTACATACAGCACAGGTGTTGGACTCAATGATCCCTAGATTACCCTTCCAACCCTTATGATTCTGTGATTCTGTGACTGTTGAGAGTTGAATCTAGAGCTTTCTGGCAGTGGAAGACACCAGGAATTCCATTCAAAAACTCTATGAATTTTTCCCTAAGCACTCTCTTTTGGTTATTATTCCAAGTTTGCATTCCACCTATTTGATATTCAGTATCTTCAGGTGAAAATCAATGTGCTCAGCTCAATGTGGTGAACTTCACTATCAAAATGAATCCCTTGCATTTTTGATTATGAACCATTAGGTCTCCAAACTTGGCATCCTTGGAATATGGCTAAAACCATAATATCACAATTAAACCTAAAACTACTTCACCATTAGAAATCATGTTTTACATTAACCTACCATCTAGATTTTAAATGAATTTTGCTTCAAATCACTGCAATTTTAATAGCAATAGTAGCAATAAAACACATATCCTCTAAACATTCCAGAGCTGCCAAAAAGAACTGCAAGCCTACAAGTAGTTAATTTGACGCATGCTGTCACAAACCTCCTGTGCAGAGATAGCTTATGAAGATATTATAGTTATGACATATACTGCATCTGTGCAGTATGGTTCTATACCACATGTACTGTTGTGAGACTGTTGCTTCCATGACAAAAACAAACAAACAAACAAACAAACAAACAAACCCTGTCTGCAGTTGAGTAAAGATTTGGTCAGTATATCGTTCACCATTTTACAGGATTCTAGGCATCCAAGAAGCAGTACAATAATCAGTGAAGCAGGAGACTGTGTTATTGAAAAAAATAGCATCTAAAATAAAAGATGTAGATTTGGTAGGTGCATCTGAAGTGTTGTAAAATTCTGTACAACGTCCCTATACATAGATTCTGATATGTGACAATCTTTGAAAACTGATCCAATTTCACAGCTTTATACACATATATATTTACAGTAAGCCTTCTCACTAGTCAGAACAGCATCAAGAAATTAAGCAACAGGACAATCTTTTGAAATACAAAACTAATTAGTTCATAGGCATATAGAAAATTGTCTATTCATGTACAGGGAATTCCAGATCAAAATATATTATGTAGTAAAGTAATCAATCAGTCACAAAATATCATTTAAGACTTTAATATCCAATAACATAATCTATTACTTTGGTGGAGAACTGACTTTCACTTCTGTCAGAAATAATTTGGTTCCTGTTAATATACTAAAAATAGCCTGATCTTCAAGTCTTGCATCACAGGAAGGAAATCACAACTGAATGCTACATAATTAGCATTAACAGACAAGGAAAAAAAAAAAAAAGTAGAAGAGAAAGAGAAAGAAGCAGAAAAAAAATAAAAAGGCAGAATTTAGACAAAGAAAATGTGATGAGCAAAGAGAAGGAAAATATCAAAGAACGAAATCAGATACTGCTTCTGACCTGTTTTCTTTTAGGGCATTGAGAGAACAATGGTCATGCAAGGAATCCTGGGGAGAAAATGGTAGAATGGTTACAATGAGCTCACTGGGAGATCTGGTAATAGATTAATGTTGTACTATAATGAGTAGATGAAGTTAGAATAGCTGGTACCTTGAGAGATGTAGGCCCACTTAGAAATTTCTAAAAGCCCAATCCAGACCTGATTATATTTAAGGAATGTGAAAGTAAGGTTTAAAATGATGAAAAGATTTTAAAGTTCTCAGGGAATTCTATAGAATTTGCTGGAAAAAAAGGAGAGAGAGGGTCAATGAAAGGAAGGGACAAAGTTTCAGACACAGGATATTCAGAAATTCAGTAAACGTTTGAAAGAACTCAGATCATTAAAACTGCTTAATGTTGTCAAACAACTGTAATTTTGCCTTTCAACTTCATTAGTTTCAATTCTGTCTTTGATTATTCCTCTAATGCTTTCAAAGCCTTCAATTCAAGCAATTAAGTATGTATAGATTAGTCTCCAGCACTGCAATAAGATTTCACGTGGAATGCATATATTATATCTTTTTTACATATATATGTATATGAGGGTACATACGGGTTGTATGTACTGTATGTTGCATGTGTTGTATGTATGTATTTATCTACAGCTCATGATCTAGTGACTAAATTCTGTCACTGCGCTGATATTCCAAGGTTTTTTTTGTTTGCTTGTTTTGTTTGTTTGTTTGTTTGTTTGTTTGTTTAAATGAGATTTGTAACACCGTGAATTAAGGCAGGAGGAAAAAAGAAAAAAAAAAAAAAAAGAAAGAAAAAAAAAACCAGAAATTTAGAACCCAAACTACACTTTTACAATTTTATATCAAAGTAATTTAGAAAGTTGTTTTGCTACAAAACTACCACAACTTTCTCATCTAAATGCTGTAATTTCATGATGTGGGTCTTTAATGTACCTAAACTTAAGTATACTGGCTCTGTATGCAGTGATGCATAAAGATGCAGCTATTTATATTGATACTTAGAGTGAAAACCATCTCACCTAACTTTAGTTGTCTGTAATATGGAAGTCTACATCTGAGACACTCTCTCTAAAATCACTTTATAGTTCCTCCAAGTGAAACAAAGAGGCATTTTTAGGAAGCAAATTGTTCTTTCTATTTTAAGATTAGATTAATTGTTCCTTACAAGTGGTTCTCTCCCTTTATAGGAGAATGAAGGAATATATTAAGAACGCTCAGGGAAATTAGTTTTGGCATAGATATTCAGAAAGAGATGTCGGCATTTAGACAGATACCTTTACTTTCTGTATAGACAAACATAATAGAAAGGGCTGTGAGATTTAAGAAATATGCTTCCAATTCTGTCCTTGCTTCTTATTTGAGCATGCTGTATTTGAGTGAAAGCTTTAGCTAAACAAGCACTGCAAATTTGGTAATGATACATGCTGCCTACATGAGATGTATATATGGTTTTAAAGGTAAGCAAATATTAGTGGCTTACGTTCCTAAAGAAAAATTAATTGCTTAACAATGTTCTTTAGTCTAACTGATTTTAACAAATGTTTTCCCTTCTTAGTTTCTTATTTATTTTGCTTTTTTTGAAACTATTTAAAGTTGACAAGTAGCTGGATATTATTTAATTTAATTTTTATTCAATGAGATTCAGTGCAAGACACTCAAATGCATTTACATGTGAGACTGATAGTTTCCTGAACTTCCCCTATGGCCACTGGAAATGTTGTACTTGTTTCCAGAAATTAAAATTTCACAGGAAGCACTTCTTAATCAAAACCTAAATTCAGTTGAATAACTATTTTTTTTATCTAGAAATTTTTATATCATTGTGTATTCTTGAACAAGTCTATGTGAATAAGTAATCATTTGGAAATGTAATTACTTGTTTTATTATGCAACAGTAATTAATAATTCTGAAAAAAAATATGTCCACATTTTTTCCACTTTTACTTAAGGAATAAGTAGCATTTTCCCCTAAATTAACTAGAGACATATCAGTGTCACTTTAGAACAAAATCTATGTTTATAGAAACATGTTTATTCAAAAAATAAAATAAGACAAAATTAATCAACAAAAATACACAGTAAAAAGTGAATGCTGCTCAGATTTCTAGTTTAATCATACAAATCCTTTAGCTGTGGCAATTCAAATAGAAAATGTATGTCATATAAAGATATTTTTTATTGTTAGTTCAATAAGCTGCATTCATTGCATGGCAGGAGATATACCACTTGCAGATACTGGAATGAAACACTGGTGATAACTGCCAACAGGTGTCTGCTACAGAGCAAAACAAATATGAATTCTGACACAAAGGAAACCCTAGAACATCTCATTATTAAGTCTTGGGCAGTACAATCTTGGACATATTTTATCTTCGCAATTTTTCAAATGAAATTTAAAGCTCTTGAATCTCTGATTGACAATTATCTTTTTTTTTGCTGTGGGTCTCATGATTATTTTAGTTAAACTGATTGTTAAAGGACCAAAATAAAATATGAATACTATCTCAGGAAAAAGGCTTTAATTTCATTTAATCTATTCAGTCCAAAGGCAGCTCTGTCATATTCTGAATTCTACATATAGAAGTTGTATAGTCCATGGGTGTTTAAACTCAGCTGGCATCTACTTGCATAGGATGTGATTTACATGTATCTAGCAGATTAATGTGACACTAGATGCAGTCACGTAGACTGCAGGTAACTGGGAAGTAAAGCACTCCTTGCTTAAAGCTGTGTTGAAGACTCTTCTAGACCCGGAAATTATGTGAAACATCCATTTGCTTTAATTTTCACAGAAGCACTTTATAAGTTTTAGCTTAACATCCTCTTTCAGAAGTTACGGAGGCCTAGCAAATAAACTAATTTAATTGCCTAATTGCAATACAATTTTGACACTGAAAAAAATCATTAAAATTCTTTAATGATTGAATAAATTCTTATTGTTACTCTGGGCTGCATCTATCCTGCTGTTTTCCATGTAAGATAACAAGAATATGTTTACAGCTATCAGCAATCTGAAGAAAAAGTCCTCAGACGTGAAAAGGAATTGACTTCAGTTATGATAAAATACTGTTATATTCAAATAAGCTCATTGTCTCTGCACAAATGGTATGCTCTTTTCCTGAGACAGTGAGGTTTCTATATTGGAGATAAGTTGTCTTCCTTCAGGCTTGCCAACTGGACAAGACACAGAAAAAAGTGCTATTCTATTCACAAATCGTAATTTCAAAATACCTTAGAGGAAATTCCTTTGAATATTTGAATTTTGTATACTGAGCTAGCTGACTTCACTTCTTAGCCTTTTGGCTAAGACCAAGTGTAGCAACTATTCTGTGATTCTATGACTAGCATCATTAGCACTAACAGTGCTACAGACACTTTTAGAAATATCAGATAGACATCACCCAAAATAATGTTCAATTCACAAGGCGAATGACTGTACAGTTGCAGATGCATCTGTTGTCTGAATTTAAAGTGTCATGTGAAACAAGAGAAAATTTACATTTACTGGTATCATTGGGAGAGGATGCTAATCCAACTTGAACCTAATTGGTATATATGTAGCTTGCTTCAAAAGTAATGCCTCGTATTTGTTTCCAGGGAAATTACAACAAATACAAAGAGCACAATAATACTATTTGATAGAGCAAATTTTCAGCTACAAAACACTATTTTTCAACATAGTCATCAACCTTAGCTGCGTATTTTTGCCAGCAATGAACAAGGTCCTGCATGCCACATGTAAAAATCTTCACCAGTGAAGTGACCCTCTGTCACTCTTGCTACTGCTGAAACACACCACCAGCATCTCACTATGCTTGCATTCATAGTCGGGTCTCCATAAATACTGAGCAAGCATTAATGTATGCCAACCAGTGCAATTTTTTCCACATGGAGAAATTTAATGACACACCTTTGCTTCATCCTTCTTTCCATGTCAGATGCCATTTTGTCAGACTGCTGCTCAGCTGCCATCTGTCATACAGAAATAAAATTTAATGGAATATCAGTGAGAAGGTTCAACCTCTACTGCTTTACCACCAGCATCAGCCTCTGACATTGTAGGCGAACATAATAAAATAGGAGGCATTACTTCTAGAGCAGCTCTCATATTTTCATGACACAGACTACTGATTAGTTCATCAGAAGCCAATATTCTCACTCTATGTTCTCTACACACACCTAGAAATCCTTCTTTCAGGACTTAGAAAGTTTATCTACATGAATTTTCCATTCTTTCTTTGAATACTCTGTATTTCAAATGATGGCACCTGACTAAAAGAAGTAGCTAAAAACTAAATTAGAAATAGCCAAATTCTAAATTAGAACTTGGAAGTGCTCTGGTACGGGGGACTTTAACCATACCAAGCTAAGAGCAGATCACATAAAACATCGCCATATTCGTTGTGAAATAGCAAGTATCTAATCAGTTCACCCTGCTGGCTACTCCAGACAGCACGTTAATGGTAAAAAAAAAAAAGGCTGAGGCTGTCTTCTGATACATCTTCCTCCCTCAATGTAATTTCAAAAAAAATGACAAATAGTCCATGTCTCTGTAACAGTGGAGCCACAAAGTCTGCAAAGCTGAACTGCTTTTCTCACCTGACACTATAACTTATTAAGTACGTGCCAATAATACTTGAAGGAAAATCATGAGTGTCTTTTTAACTTCACAATGGTCATGGTCCCCCTGGCACACAGGTTAATGTCTTCAGTCTCCTCTTTCCAGTTTACTTTGCTTTAATAAGACCTCAGAATCACATATCATTACAAGTTTTTTATTTTATTTCTGCAGGTAGAATTTGTAATTTAAGACATCCTCTTCAATGTCCCACTGATGACCTCAGAAGGTGGTTCTCCTGTGGCTGGAAATATATTAAGACTGAGTCAAATTAATCTTCATCTCTAACATATGAAAATGAGAAAGAACCAATAACCTCAGAAACAATTCAGTACCAATGTTTTACACCTGAAGTGCTCAGTGACCTTCCATTAATTTTATCTACAATTATTCTTGCATAAAAGCCATGAATATCTATACAAACATAATAGTGCTTCTCATACAAATAAAGTGTATATATTTAATTTCTTCATGCTGAACAGACATGAAGAGTAATTTTATCTCCAGAAAACCATCCTGCTTCAAAGATACAGTAAATTGTTAAAGACCCACATAGAGTACAATTGAGAGAGAGGAAAAAAAAAGAGATCTTATGCTCTCAATCAAGTTCAGTGCATTCCATTACCTTTCCTTTGAAAACATCTCATGGACAAAACTGGAATAAGTATTTTTTACCTTTGCATAAACAGAATATGATCTCATGAAATACTTTGTAGAAATTAAGAGATTGATCTCACCCTAAGATTTTCAAGATAGATGTTGCATCTATCTCTTAATCAAAGCATTTCCCTATAATTTAATAACTTTACAGATTATATTTAGGTGGGGTGCGTGTGGAATGAAATATAAGAGAAGAATACCTAACAGGTAAACAGAGTTTACCTATTTGTTTACTTGCAATCCACTAATTATAATTAAGTGTGAAATCACTTTTGAAGGTCCTGCGCAGAATCAGATACCACAGTTTTGTTTCAAGCAGGTTAAAAAGAAAATGTTCTAGCACGTGCTACTTAGATCATATAAAACTATACTCTTAAAAGTTTTGGTATCAGCTTTGTAAGTGGTACTTTAGCAGGTTCACACTGATCTTCTGTCTGGATTCTGTCTGAAGGCTGTCTGGATTTGTCAATACCAAATGTGCTGTACTTAAGCTGGAGTTTTAAATAACCAAAAGTCCTATGACCTAATCAATTTAATATTGAGGCATCAGAGCTGGGCAAATGGGAAGAAATCCAGCTGCACTCTCTTGTCACATCAGACATTTGGTCTTGCATTTAATCTCCCTAATGAATTTTACTCTTGGAAAGCTTAAGGAAACAGATGAAGGATGTGTAAATCCACAGAGACTCTCATCCCTCACCCACCCTCTCATCATGTTTAATATACCCTCAAGCTGCTGTTGCAATTCATCTGTCATCATGCCACCTGGGTCTTGTAAAATTCAGCATCTCTACTGGATTCCTGCCATAATTCAGCAGGACTACTTAGACCTCCTGATGAATATGGGGGAGTTAAGGGGAAAAAAAAAAAAAAAAAATCAGGACATTCAGGAAACAGTTTGAGAAGAAATACAAGATTATACGCTTCAACCTATTCTTTACGTGAATTACTGAATAAAAACAGTATCACTTTCAGAAAAGTGATCAAAAAGGTTATGTGGCAATTTAAGATGGCTGAAGACTTCAAAAAATCCCCAAAATCAATCTCTCAAGATCTATCTTTAACCTAATCCTCACACTTCTATTCAATGTCACAGTAACTGCCAAATTCATATGCAGAAACATGGGACACAGAAAAGAGAGAAAAAGAAGCTCCTCTGTCCAGGAAAAATTCACATGTGAATGGGATGAACATAATCAAACAACAGTAAAGACCAGTACTCTAGAAAGAGGAAGACTGATGAATACCGTAGAATACCAGCTAACGAAATGGAGTATAAAACAAGTAACTATGATTTGGTATCTGTAAAGGAATTTTACAGATCATTGTAGCTTCAGAAAATCAATATGATCATCATAGCTTGGACTCATGCTTGTAGATTTTGCTTGTCACAAGCCTACTTAGTTTGGTTAGTGTACTAATTTGAGTTAGTACATTCTTCTTTATGATTTAGTTCCAGAGTCAGTTTGATTAGTGCTTAATTAAGACTGTGTGCACAATTCTCAATTTATATACAAATATATAAACTAAGCTTTAACAAAATAGTTTCTGCTTGGACCATACAAAATGTATTAAACAGACTGAAGACAATATCATTCCAGGAAATGTTGTACCAACATTGGGTTAATGAGTTGAGAGAAAGACAGGAAATAGTGACAAAGGGAAAAAAGTATAAGGAAATAAGTCAAGAAGGCATAAGAAGACTACAGAATACAAAAATTACAAAACAGAAATCTTCCATGGAATACCACCTGGAACTTATCTAAATCATATCCCTGATAATCCTGTGAGTACATGGCAAGATAATCTGTCTCACAGAAAGTGAATCCCACCTTAATCTCAAGAGCAGGGAGAATTAACTTCCTAACTTTTTTTTTTAATAGGGTTGAGGTTTTTTTTTTTTTTTTTTTTTTTTTTTTTTTTTTTTTTTTTTGTTTCTGTTTTAAATGCCTATTTCTAGATTGCCAGTTTGATTGTGAAGCAAGAGAAAACTAGGATGGAAACACAAATACAGTCCTTTCCTCATACTCTGGGAACTGTAAGTTAAATGTTCAGAGCAGTCATAACAGAGCTCCACTAGCCTTTCATATTCTGAGAAAATATAAATACTTACATTCTCTGCTTCAGATGCATTTATACATCCAGCAGACTCTGTCAAGAAACTGTTCTGTGCATAGCGCTGTAACACATAATCTTATTCAAATGTTTTAGCTCCTGTTTGCTATCTATCTACATAACAACCAAGATATACGAGACATACCTGCTTTCTGGGGCAAGGGTGCTCAGTTTGCCTATTTTTATTATTCTTTTGTTTGTTTTTTTCTACACAGAGAATGTGTCACAAGTCACCAGTGGAATAAAATTACTTAATCACACTCTTAGAATTTCTTGTCAACTTCACCCTTTGAGGTGCAAGATAGAAGGAGAAATGTATAAATAGAAAGGCATCGGAGCCCTCTTTAAAGTGGAGTGCTGAACATTATCTGAGATAAGGAGGACATCTTTGTATATGCTAATAAGATCAAGCTGCAAACTGAGAACATATTGAGTAGCAGAAAACTCTTGCTTTCCAGGTACATACTGTGATGCTGAGTTGCTATCTTCACATACAGAGCTTCATAAGACAAAATTTCTCAGTTTTCTGAAGTCAAGTAATGATAGTGAAGTCTCAAAAATGCTTAACCAATGTATATCCAGAAAATAATTTTTTTTTTTTTTCTGATTTAGCTTGAATCATTCTAACGCAATTTCAAAATAATATAAAATTATTACCATAGGAATTGCTTTTATTTTGATAAAAATATTACTTTAGATCTCTAAATCTAAAGTTCATTAGCCAAACTTTACCTTTTTAGTAAACTTTTTTTGTGTGTGTATGTGTGTGTGTGTGTGTGTGTGTGAGAGAGAGAGAGAGAGAGAGAGAGAGAGAGAAAGTAACACATTTGGATCTCAGTACATGACATATGATCCTCGGAAATGAAATTTGTATGGCTCAAAAACGTGCAACAATTTTATCAGTGTATTTTCCAAATATTTTGATGCACTTGAGAAGAAAAAAAAATGGGAAAAGAGAAAAGGAAGGAAAACATAGGAACACATATATTTACACATAGCAAATAATCTTTTAATTCATCTTCAGTACAGTATACAGATAAATATTTGCATTACATCACAGAATCACAGAACGGCCTGGGTTGGAAGGGACATTAAGGATCATGAACCTCCCTCCCCCCCAACACAACAGGCAGGGACATCACATGTAGAAGCAATTAATATTGAAGTTTAGGAATCAATATCTAAAAGGAATGACAAGGAATTCAGACTACCACTAAAACTGTGAATGCACATTACTGAATGCTTCTCTTTATTTGGAAGAGATTTATGAGGAAAGCTGTATGTATATATTATATTACAAGGTCCTCAAACAGCAAGATAACATTAACATAAGCCAAAATAGAGGTCAATTTCCAAGCATGAAGGAGGAAAAATGTTTTTTTCTTGCTCTCTCGGGGAATGTGAGTAAGGCTGATGTACTCACTGTGAACTCTGTCTCACTCTTCATTGGCAAGTTCTTTAGCCATGCTACTCAAGTTGCAGAAGGTACAGATAAGGAGTAGGAAAATGCAAAACTGCCCATGTAGGAGGGGATTGGATTCAAAATACCCTAAGGAATCTGAATGTGCACAAATCCACAGAACTTCATGAGATGCATCCACAGGTCCTGAGGGAACTGACAGAGGAAGGTGTTAAGCCACTACCCATCATATTTGAGAAGTCATGGCAGTCTGGAGAAGTTCCTGGTGGCTGGAAAAGTGGAAACAGAATTCTCATTTTTTAAAAAGAGAAGAAAAGAAGAACTGGAGCCTGAAAAGCCAGTCAGTTTCATATCTGTGCCTGGCAAGATTACGGAACAGGTTCCCCTGGAAACTGTGCTAATGCACGTAGAAAAGAGAAAGGTGATTGGTGACAGCTAGCATGGGTTCACTAAGGGCAGACAGTGCTTAACAAATCTGGTGATCTTCTACAACAGAATTATAGCATTAGTAGACAAGGCAAGAAGAAATTACTGATGTCATCTACCTTGACCTGTGCAAAACATCTGACAATGTCCTGCATGACACCCTTGTCTCTAAATTGGAGATACATGGGTTTTTTGGATGGACCACTCAGTAAATATGTAATTGGCATTCCTCAGGGGTCAACATTGGGACCGGCACTGTTTAACATCTTTCTTGGCAACATGGACATGGAATAAATGCCATGGATGGCACCAAGCTGAGTGGTGCAATCAATATGCTGAAGGGAATAGATGCCACCCAGAGGGATCTTGAAGACCCTCAGAAGTGGGCCTGTGCAAACTTCATGAAGTTCAAATGCAAGGTCCTGCACGTGGTTCAGGAAAATCCTCAGAACAAATACAGGCCAGCAGAAGAATGAATTAAAGGAAGCCTATGTTGAAGGTCTTGGGTCTGCTGGTTGATGAGACTGAATATGAGCTGGCATTGTGCTCTTCCAATCCAGAAAGCCAACCATATCCTAGGTTGCATCAAGTGTGACCGACATTTTGAGAGGGATGATTCTCCCCCTCTACTCCACTCCCATGAGACCCCATCCCCAACCTAGAGTGCTGTGTTCAGATCTATGGAACACAGCATGAAAAGGATGTGGACCTGTTGGAGCAGGCCCAGAGCAAGCTACAAGTATGATCAGAGGGTTGGAGCACCTTTCCCATCACAAGAAGCTGAGAGAGTTGGGGTTGTTCAGGTTGGAGAAGAGTCTTCAAAGAAGACCTTATACCGGCCTTGAAGTATCTAAAAAAGGCTTACAAGAAAGAGGGACTTTTTACAAGAGTATGTAGTGATCATACAAAGGGTAATGGTTTTAAACCGAAAGAGGTTAAATTTAGATTAGACATTAGGAACGAATTCTCTATGAGCTGCTGACACCCTAGAACAGGTTGCCCAGAGAATCTATAACTGCTCCATCCTTGGAAGTATTCCAGGACATGTTGGTTGGTGTTTTGAGCAACATAGTCCAGGTTTGTTCCAGCCCAAACTATTCTGATTCTAAGATTCTCCAACTGACTAGAGAAAATATAAATTATTAAATGCAGCACAGATGTTAATAGAATAATTATTCTCTTCTAAACATTATTAACATTATTAACAAAAATGTATTGCAATTTCATCTAACACGAAGCCTTCTTATATACTGTGTAAATACATAATAAAATATTTTATTATCTAAAGAAAAATCTATTAGGCACAATGTTTGTGCTGTTTACTAGAAACAGAAACATTTCACAAGTTATCCTACCACTTTTTCTCAATTTTCTTTATCACTATAATTTCAAATAATAGATTAGAACATGAGTAAGCCTCTTTAGAGAGCCTTGAAGGGAGACAAATTCATCTTCCACATATTCTGTAAAATTTCTAAACAAATATTCAGCAAGGAAAATCTGTTTCCTTATTTTATGTTGAACAACATCCATGAAAACATTTGATGAATATTGTAAGCATTTTTTTCTTTCCAGATTGAGCTAAAAAAAAAAAAAAAAAGAGGAATATATCAGAATATATCAGAATATCGGAAAACTATTTTGATAAGATCAGAATGCAATAATTTGTGTGGAAGTGTATGAAATAATTATAATTGTAATACTTAATAGTATTAATTTGTTATATTTAAATAGAATTGGATGAAAATCTTGAGCTGGTTTCAACTTCATCTCTGTTCACATGATGATATTGTGCTGTTGTTTGTGTGTGTGTTATATTGAAAATACCGTAACATACATGTATTGAAACAAAAACCTCCAAATAATTTTGAATTATACGCTTTGAATACATTGTATAACTGTGAAACTTTTGATTCTTTGAATTTATATTTCTGACAGAAAACATTTTCCCTGTTCTAGTGACAGTGATCATTGTTGTGACAGCATGTCATCCAGAGGACTTCTCTTATGATATTCCAACTCTCAGTGAGTCTCAGAGAGAAAGGAGATCACCACTGAGTTTAAAGCTTGATTAAACATAATCAAGGAGCTACGGAAATTTTACTGTTTTTTTTTTCACTAACAGTAGCTATTTGAATAGTCTTCTCAAAACTAGTACTTTTATTAAAATAGAAACATCTAAGTTAAGATGATGGCTGATAAATTAATATCATGAGACACTCAAGATCATGGACAAAAAATAAATTTCAAAGAGAGTTCTCTTGATATCTTAAAAAAAAAAAAGTTAGAATACAGTGCATATACAGATGCCCATAGACACAAACAAGGTATAGGCCAAATTTATATGAAAAAAAACCCGAGATATTAACAGTACAAAGAATATCTTTATTTGTTTATTTGTTCTCTTTTCTGCTCCTGCCTACTTCGTTCCTATGTATACAAAATACATTTGGTGGCATTTGGCAGAATTGTCTCACATTTTAGGCTTTCATCTACTTCATATAGGCCTTCATTCTTTTGATGCTTATGAAATATTCCAAAGCATCTTTTTTAAGTACTTTTCATTATATCACAATGCATTTCTGGGTAGCTTTGATTAATCTGGATTTTGTTTAAAAACAACTGCACTAGAAAATAATGGCAGGTCTGTGGGTTTTGTCTAGTGAAGTAACTCTGAAGTAACTATCTCTCTTTAACACGAGTAATTCACTATTGCATTTCTTAGGTATCCTAAACTCAGTGCTTGATTACTTTATCTGATATCTGTAATTTTGCAATATTTTGATCAATGACATTTAAATATTGTATGTCCTTTCCTACCTCTTTCAAGTTCTGATTCAGAACTTTCCAACACATGTAGCTAAAGCATACAAAGGTGAATCGATATTAAAAGTTTTCCATACTTTGCTTTGCCTTGCTTGAAAACAAATCCAAAATTTTACATTAAATTCTTTTTACTATGCAATTTGAAACTGCACAGGGGTTCATTATTTTTCTCATTAGCTAAATTTCTGTATTAGCTAAATTTCTGTACCAGCATCATGCTGATAAATATCATTACCGATGCCATAAATTTTACTTAAATTAATATAAACAACAATGCTTTGTTAATACGTATAATGGAGCACATCTTAAATAACCATTAGATTCAGAAAACTCCATGTTCTCTTCAAATTTACTCCATGTATGTCCAGAAATTTGCTAGGCTTTTTTTTTTTCATATGCATTACACTGAAAGACTTCTCTACCCCTTTTCTTTTCTGCCCACCTATGGTATAGAAAGCACACAGTCACGATAGCACATAGAAAAGAGTAAAAAGTCAAAGATTTGATTTCAGAACACTCAGGGAACACGGCAGTGAGAAAGCTATCTGCAAATGAGATCTCAGATTAGCTAAGGGAGACAGGGAATAAACATTACTTTTTCAGAAATAAATGAAATAGAGAAGGCAAAGACTGCTTCTAACATTTGGAACAAAGAGGTAAAGAGGCTGCCTAGTGGGCTTTAGGACGGATTTGAGAAATTCTTATGCATTCACATTCTTTGATGCTCTGATTATACCTTGGAAGCACACAGCACTGAAGGCAAAATGCCCCATCTCTCTTTGGTGATGCTTACAGACTACCAAGAGCTTAGCTTCCTAAATTATGCATCCAAGGGTCTCCTCCTTTATATATATATGTATATTTTTTTTTTTATTCCCCAGAGATGGAAAACGCATTTATTGTTTTAAGAATCTATTGCTTTATCATTGGTGTAAACTAAGAATATTAAACTAAGAGGGCACATAGATTGAGAAGGAACAGCCAGCCAGTGAAATCAGCTATGTTATGCTAAACAAGAAGTGCTGTCAGGAAGTAACAACCTTATTCTGAGCCACTTCAGAGTTGGAAAAGAAGAAAAAAACTCCTGTCAATTCTGCCATGAAGGAAACATATGTGAACTGCACATGATCTGAGATAAGGGATAAAGGTTGAAATGGGTCTTTTACTGCCTTCCTACTCATGGAAACGAGAGTACTTAAACACACGCTTATTTACTGGCATCTGCTTTAGGTTTATTACCTTCAAATGAGAAAGCAAGTAGTTAAGTATATACATGGTCATGAATGGAAAGGAATGTAAAACACTCTGTCAGTGCTGTTGTGATGTAAATTCCTATTTTTGTAGTATAATTCAAAGTAGCTGCTTAAGTTATTTCATGCTACTGTTATACATTACTGTCTAGATTAGCATTCAGATGTAAAATAGAAAAAAGTCTAGGTTTCTATTGCTTGATCTAAAAGATCAGGTTTCATCCAAGTGATAGGAGTAATTTCTTGAGGTTACACTGGAGAAAGAGAATGTGCAAGTGAAAAAATCTCAACAGACCTACTTGGATGTTTGAAAGTTGGATTTCCGCACTTCAGTTCAAAGTAAGTGTTTTATCCTTGTTTTCACTCGTATGTGACCATTCTATAGTTTGGATGGGTGACCCTCCATGGGCTAAAAATCACCCAATCCATGGACTGCAAAAATTAAATAAATCCAAAACAAAAAAAATCCACTGCACATAGTTCTCCCACTGGGGAAATAATGAAAGAACAAAATATTTCACAGATGTTAATCACATTGCTTAATGCACTACTGGAAGGCGTACAGATACTATGGTGATGAGTGCAGTATAAGAACCTATTCAGATTGGAACCTTTCAGTAAGATGTATCCTAAACAGATTAATTATGCAGCTATTACTGCAAAAATTCTGTGTGGAGGTGATGCATAGCTTGTAGAATAACAGACTTGCAAATGTCTTTAAATGTATATGTTCTCCTAAAAAGAAAAGAAAAGAAAAGAAAAGAAAAGAAAAGAAAAGAAAAGAAAAGAAAAGAAAAGAAAAGAAAAGAAAAGAAAAGAAAAGAAAAGAAAAGAAAAGAAAAGAAAAGAAAAGAAAAGAAAAGAAAAGAAAAGAAAAAGACATGTTTATTATTATATGATAAGGAGAAAAAAACATTTTCAATATTGTATCAGTTATCTATGTTTTAATTTGCTATTCTGTTCATGAACCATCAAAGATACAAAAGCAAAGCATTTAGAAAAGCTGCTTAGCAGAATAATTAGCTTTTGTATTGAACATTAAGGGCAAACATGAATCCAGAATAGAACAGTAATAGAAGAACCAGAGAAACAGAATGAATCTGCCAAAAAGATGAGACAGAACAATTGGTTAAAATGTTGACCATTTTCTTCCAGATGCAGGCAAGTAAGCTGGCTTGAGATCACAGAAGATACACTGCAAATTTTGTTATGTTTTTGAAGGGATATAAGAAATTTCTTTAAAATAATCTCTATAATATAATCACCAGGCATTCTTAGCTGTTTTCTCAGTAAATTTCTGAGGAATTTATCTACGGTATAAATTAATAGTATAAATATAGTGTTCTAACAAAGCTGTCCCAGCAAGTGACAGTTTCCGGGACTATAGGCCTACTGTCTGCAAAACAGGAAAAAAACAGGTGGCTTTGAGTTTCTTTTGCTTTACAACATTTTGTGAACAACTAAGTATTTCAGTGATAAGCTTCATTTACAAATTCTAATACATTTTCATATTCAAATTACTGGAAGTGGAAAAAAAATCTTTCTTCTTTTACCTTTGTTGTTGTTGTAGTTGTTTCCTCTGTGCTTGAGAATCTAAACGTACTCATCACATAGGACAGTAGAATGCCTTCTCCTTTTTCTTTCAGTAACACCAGAAAACATGAATTGACATTTTATCAAAAGCTAGCTATTACATAATGGCTTACAAATGAAACAGGTCCTTCTAAAGTCAACGATGATTAAAAATGAAATTTGGATATTCCTAAACCCAAAGACAAAACGTGCGCTTCAGAATCTATATTCTTTGAAAATCATGAAATAAAATCCCATAGCGCTCAAGAATTTTTGGAGAATGTTATAAGATAGATCTTTTTTTGTTCCCACATTGCCAAAAACTATTTCTTCCACAGTGTCACAACTAACCATTCATTAATCAAAACCCACTTGGTAGACTTACTCTTTCAAGATTCAACTTGTTTAAATTTACTTGTTGTCATTTAACCCTACTGGCAGCTATACCCCACACAACCACTCACTAACTCTTCCCCACAATGTTGGGGTGAAGGAGAGAATTGAAAACATTTGTGGACTGATATAAAAGCTGTTTATGAAGACAGAAGAGGAAAGTAGAAACAAATACGCAATGATAACAATATCCATATAGCTACAGTGCTACAATGCAATCACTTGCCACCCAATGACCAAAGCACAGCAATAATACAACTGCTTGCTGACCAGTGGCCCACCAGCATTGCAAGGGCTTACCCCCACTGATCAATGCCCAGCAACTTCACAACAGCAGCCCCCCTCTGGACAATTCACACAGCTTAATGACCTTTCCCTTGGTATTACATGATATGGAATAACTTCTTGCCTAATTCACCTGTCCTGGCTCCACCCCATCCCCTGCTGCTGTGCCATAAAGGCAGTGCTCTATATTACAAAGTGGCCAAGCACTGGTGTACTCCCATCACTCAGCAACCAACACTTTGGCTGAAACTAGGGCATTACTCTATGTTTGTCGAATATATATATTTGTGTGTTTTTAAAATAACATGAGTTTATCTAGGTATGAGAATCTAGTAATGAAAGTTTCTCCCAGTGTCCTCAGAGAAGAAGATGGTCAAGATCTTTTCTTTTCTTAGAAATTGTGTAGCAAAATCGATATTTACATTTGTAAATTCATAATAGATGAATTAAGTACTACTAACACTACAGATTTTAATTTCAAATACTTTGAAAATTACAAGTAATGTATCATCTCTCCTCTCTTGGAGGTGGGGGGTGATAAAAAAGAGTTACTACCTTTTCAGAGAAGTTTCTTACTCAGAAACTGTCAGTGTTAAGCATGTTGCTGCAAGACATGAATAAAGAATTTAAGAGGGCTGGAATCTGAAGTCAGAAATAACTAACCCTATAACAACTCTACTGGGCCACATTGTCCCTCATGCCTTGCCTAAAGCACATGAAGTACAGAGTGCTTAACTTATTGGATGTCAGTAGTACAGATAATGCTCCCTTTCCCAGGTGAGCTCATGCTACAGACTGAATGTTCAGGAGTACAGAGAATAGACAGAATAAGTTGTTCTTATTGCAAATCTATATCATGAATGTTGGATGTTGTGTCTCATACATACGGATGAAGTTCACTTTCCTAAATTTCTGCCTGACTTGATCCTCCTAAGCTGCTCCTTGCTGAATTCCACTCTCAGACTTTCTGATCATCCATGCTCCTGTGGCTGGCAGGAAAAATAAGAAATCTGACAGAATAAAATGCTATTGCACCCTCCAAAAGGCAACGTTTCAGAAAAAATGTCCAATAGTCTCCTGATATATAAAGGTCATTTAAAACCAACTCTACTCACTTCTACAAGGAATATGTAAGATCCAGCAAATTTTCTTTGCAACTTCAATCACTTGGAAATTGGTTGTAGTCTAAGCTCATCAGCTCCTCACACAGGTGTCCTGTAAAGTCAGTAAAGTGTTATAAGCAGCTCCAGTAGATAATTCAAACAATACCAACACTTATGACATGAATTTTCAATGAAACAGAACAGTAATATTGCAGCAAACAGACTTTTGATCATATATTTCATAATAGAAGCATTGCTTTCAGAAGATGATGTATTATGGTAGGTTAACTTTGGATGGCTACCAGGTGCCCACTGAACTCTTCACAGAATCACAGAATTACAGAATTGTAGGGGTTGGAAGGGACCTCCAGAGATCATCGAGTCCAAGCCCCCTGCCAAAGCAGGTTCCCTACTCCAGGTCACACAGGTGGGTGTCCAGGTAGGTCTTGAATATCTCCAGAGAAGGAGACTCCACAACCTCCCTGGGCAGCCTGTTCCGGTGCTCCGTCACCCTCACCGTAAAGAAGTTCTTGCGCACATTTGTGCGGAACTTCCTATGCTCCAGTTTCTGGCCGTTTCCCCTCGTCCTGTCTCCACACACTGCTGAAAAGAGTCTGGCCTCGCCCCTTTGCCCCCCACACCTTAGATATTTCTAGACCTGGATCAGGTCCCCTCTCAGTCTTCTTTTCTCAAGGCTAAACAGACCCAGTTCACTTAGCCTTTCTTCATAGGGGAGATGCTCCAGGCCCTTCACCATCTTTGTGGTCCTCCGCTGGACTCTTTCTAAGAGATCCCTGTCTTTTTTGTAGTGGGGAGCCCAGAACTGGACACAGTACTCCAGATGAGGCCTTACCTGAACAAGATATGGGGATAGAATAAGAAGAAAAAGCTCATGGCTCAAGATAAGGACAGGAAGATCACTTACTATTTATGGTTTCAGAAAAAAAAGGATTCAACTTGGGGAAGATTAATTTATTGCCAATGGTGAGAAAACAAAGACAAAGAAAAACATCTCCCTCATCCTTTCTTCCCAGGCTCAATTTTGTTATTCTGTTTCCAAATCTTCTACCACCTTTCTACCCTGAGCAGCAGAGAGGAACAGGGAAGGGAGGTTGAGATCAGTTTATAATAGTTCTTCCCTGCTGCTCTTTCCTCACACTTTTTGCTTGCTGTAGCACAGTCTTTCCAATGGAATACCAGCTTTCACAGACTCCTCCAGCATGGTTTTCACAGGGTTTAGGAACTTTCAGTGTGGGTCTGCCACAGGCCACAATTTCTGCTGGAAATCCTGCTCGTGCACAGGTTCCTCCCCATGAACAATGGTTTCTGCCAGTTGCCTGCTCCTGCACTGGCTCTCTGTGGCCTGCTTGAAGCTTCCTTGAAGTTTTATCCATCTGGTGTGGTGTTGAGTTCTTCATGAGGCATAGCATGGATATCTAATTCAACATGTTCCTCCACAGGCTACTGGGGGCAGGCAGTCTTCAGACTGCTAGGGAATCTGTGCTCTGGCACCTGGAGCACCTTCTCTCCTTCTTCTTCCCTGATCTTGGCATTTGCCTTGTTGATTTTCCCCCAAATTTTCTCACTCCTCTCACACATTTACTGCCTTTTAAAATCCTTTTTTAAGTATGTTATCACAGAGGAACCACCAACATTGCTGTGTCCGTGTCTTCAGAGGGTCTGTTTTGGAGTCAAGTAGAACTGGCTCTGTCTGACATGGAGGCAACTCTTGGTCTTTTCACAAAGGTCACTCCTCAAACCTGCAACCCATCCACCTTGCCTGAAACCAAATCTTAGGTAAATAAACCTGATACAGCCATCAGCCTTTAAAATTTTGCTTTCAACTGAACTTGGAAGTTTTATGGCTTTACTTATTACATAAGTGGGCATCAAATCATCACATTCCTTAAATGAGGAATACAGTATAATAAAAGTGAACTTAGATGTTTTATTATGAAGTCTTTTTTTTAACAGATTTCAAAACGAATGTAAAATTACAATTTATTTATTTATTTATTTAGTATTGAAATGTTGAACATAGGCAGTTGCTGCTTTGATCTGCTGATATTTTACGTCTTTAGAAAAAGAACTGTTTAAACAAGGATGCATAGACTTATATTCATGGGAGTCTCAGGAATACGCTTGAATGGCTACAGCATCCATTGAGCATTCTGTTTTCAAAGGAAACTGCACTAGCTTATTGAATTTCTTGCAGAAGAATGTTTTCTTCAACTGTTTGCAAGAGTTCTCATATTTTCATGGCATATGCATTATTCTTTTCCTTATTTTATTTTATTTTATTTTATTTTATTTTATATTCTACTTTTTATTTTATATTCCACTTTTTAATTATTCAGGTATTCAGAGTTGCAATGTTGTTCCACTTCATTGCTAGCCTATTTCTGCCTGAGTGTTTTTTGTAATTGCTTCATGAAATCTAAATTTTCCACTGGTAGGAAATAAGTATAACATAAATAAAACTGTACTATTAATTAAATAAATAAATGAATAAAGTCTGTTCAAATTAAAGCATGCTTTCCTTAAGCGTGCTTATACATTACCACTACAAACTAATCCCAATGAATTCTCTGCATTTAGAGGAAGCTGTTATGAAGGCCTTGCTATGTGCATGAGAATCTATAAAGATCTTACTGTTTCATTCTCAAGGCAAGAACAGACACAGAAAATGGAAATGTGGGGCTGGAGAGTGTGAGAATCCTTCTTTGTTTTTCTGGCTCAAAGCTTGCTTCCTGAGGTGTTTCTTGTGATAAGACCCTAACTGATTTATTGAGAAGGCAAGTGATGGGTGCTACTGTGTGAAAATCAGTATCTCTTTGTGGACATTTGAAAGCACCTTCCTCCAGAGCCGTTTGCCTCCGGAAGAGAGTGCTCAGGAGTGTTTACTGGTGGAAGATCTGGCCTGTGACTAAATAGCTCCAGCTTGGTTTGGGAAAACTGGGGAATGGTACCATCGTGTCCTGTGAAAAACAGGATGCAGATGGGCATCCCTGCTCCCTCTTATCTGCTGGCAATGCCCGGAAGATGGGAACAAAGGAGTTTCTGCTGAGATCCCAGAGCCAGGAGCTGCCACTCCAAGGAGAGCTGACTCAACCACTTTGGTTTTGAGCTGTCACTCCAAAGAAAGCTGACTCGACCACTTTGGACTTATAAATACGTTTGTACTATCATCATCGTCGTCGTCGTCATCAACAGAACAACAATGCCTGACGACCCACCACTACTGAAGATCAATGACTGAGCTATGAACCTCGCTGGATCCATGGTGGTGACTATCTCCCTCTTGCTTCCTATAAAGACTCCTTGCTTCTATTTCCTATCTTTCCTATCACCCGCCTTCCCTTCCCCATCACCCTAATTCGTAATAGTGTCCGTCCTCCTCTTTCCCATCTCCCTGACTAAGATTTGTAATAAACTGGTCGGACCAACATTTGGACGTTGTTTCTTAATCTCACATCTGGTATACATACATTAAAAGAACCTCATCTCCCTCCTATAAATTGGAGCGAGACAGAGAGATACTGGTAATCAGCTGCTTATAATAACTTGTAAGGACAATAACAGCTAACCAACAACATTTCTACGGTAACATTTTCCTTATCGTGTACTTCACTGTCCCCCTGGGAACAGCAAAACAGCAACAGCTGCTTCAGAGCTACACAGCACCAAAGCACTGAGACATGAATACCATCAAAAGTAAAGTCTTTTGTATTGACAACAGGTCCAATTAGAAGCTGGCGTTGGGAAAAGTGATGCATATAGATAGGTGTTCAAAGATTAGACTGTATCTTTGTTTCTCACATTTCGTATTTTCCAGTCTATGCCAGTTGCTTAGACTTTCTTTTTGTGGGCAACTTACAGAGCAAATTACTATTTGGTTTATTTATTCACATGAGGGAATTTAAACAAGGGACACTGGATTTGTAATTCTTTATGAGAGCAGATACCTTTTTCCCTCTGATTTCTCTGAATTAGATGAGAGTTCATGCACATACAGTAAATACTTGTTTTTGTAAGCATCTTCAGAGCAGACAAGTATAATCTGAAAGTAAAAAATACTTATCACCCTAACATTTTTCCTAAAGAGCTGAAGTAGCGTGACATTAAAAGTTTCTGATGCACACAAGGGCATGCCCACACCCTGAATAGTACTACTACAGAAAGCTTCATGAGAATCAATGTTCTTATCTTCTACTAGACTTTGATGATCATAAGAACTTTTTTTAATCCCCATTAAAAACAGCAAAACTTAATATTAATGTAACTTCCCAAGTTTCACAACTTTATAATAAGTAAACAATGCAGGAGGAGAATCTTTAGAAACAGTTAAAACTACATAATGTTTAGGGCACTGAAATGTAATTTCATTTGTAAGAACTGTGGCCATGCAAGGGCCAAATATTCCTTCATCCCTTTTTAGTTGTCTGTGCTTTTTCGCTTTGTCATATATAAATGGGAAGTGGCTGCTATCAAAAGCAATAATAACAACAGTGCAGAAATTCATTGTTGGTAATGATAAGCAGAAAGAAGGTTATGCTCTTTATTTTTCTTGTTTAATTCCCATGAAATTCAGATGATAGTTCCCCCAATATTATTTCATAAAAAGTGCAGTATATTATTTTACTTTTTCTATTGAAATATTTTTTGCTGTTAATTCTTTGCAGCAGTAATAAAAGCAGGAAATTGAGTACACTGAATAAAAAAGAAACTCACATAAGTTAAAATAGTTGACGAACATCAGTCCATGTATGGAAGTAACCAGAATTAGTCAGCACATCTACATAAAGTAGTCATTTAAAATATTCACAATGTTTTTATGTTGTTGATAGAGATTATATGTTTTTAGATACAACTAGTTTCAGTTTACATTGACATACTGTCATCAATTATGCTTTACCATCTGTGGACATAATTAAGTTTACCCTTAAATTTGATTTTAGAACATATCATTCACAAGTGAGTCTTGTTTAGTAAACACATTTGGAATGAGCAAAAACTGAATACCATGCGTTTTGAATAAACTAGAAATAATTTTACATGCAGGTTTCATAGGGTTGTAAATGTATATTTTACACACCTGATTGCTTTCCAAGATTCAAGAACTCACCGAAGCTTTGTATACAGTCATCCAAATTTCATTTATACTGTTGTTTTCTGTGGTTCTGAATTGCAAAGTGACCTTAAAATAGATGTGAGAACCATTCACACCTTGATAGTCAGGGTCTTGCAGTTAAGAAGATCCAGAAGTGATAAAATGATATTTCACATAATGTTTTACCAGCTTTTCAAAATCTTGTGAAATACTGAGCTCTGTAGGAAGTACACAACTGTATCTTTTGTGAACTGCTGTGGATATAACAAAATTATCTAATTATTTAATATCATATGTATTCTGTAATCTGTTACTGGATTAGGAAAACATTTATAGGCAATGTGCAATTGTTTCCTTGTGAACAATTGTCAATTCACTTCCTATATATATTCCAGAAGAAAAATCAGGAAATTAACTATTTTACTGGATATGTCTTCCTATTATCTTATTTGCTAAAATACATATGGAAAGCACACACCACGGGGATTCAAAATCAGTCAAAGTGAATTCATTTAAAAATTCAAATGAAGAACTGTGAATATTTTGTTAGTATTCTCCAAGCTCTGATCTTGTAAACATATTAAGAAGAAAGCTAGAAACATGTTTAGATCTTCCAAGTGGATTCCTTTCAGTGGGAATGAGAAAATGAAACAAAATCTATTATTAATATACTATTCTGTACCTCCAAACCAGTGGGGCACTAGTGCCTCTTCTACAAGGTCAAAAATAACAGTTGACAACAAAACTGTGAAAAACTCCATTACCATAACATCATAACACATCTGAATCTTCATAGTATTTATTCCTGCTATACCTCTGAGAGTTAAGAAATTATCCTCATTTCAGTTTTGCATAGGAAGAATTAACACATAGAAGCTAAAAACTACATTTCAAAACAAATTTAGAAATTTAAAAATGCAGGAGTCTATACAAAAGTGAAGAATGACATGTTCAATAGGTGAACACTGAGATCCTCTATGCCTCTGCAGAGACAAAGGAAACAGATAAAGGAGGAATTACTCAGCCCTGCCAAGCAGCCTTCCTCTGTGAGCGCTATCAAATACCAGATCTTCACAGGGAGTATTTGGGATGTTCAGCTTTTCCCTGTTTATATTCAGGACTATGGTCTCATTCTTTCTCAAGTACTAGACAAGATGGCTAGCAGTAGGCAGGATAAGATATATGAAGTGTAACAAGAATACTGCTCTGAGTAGTATTTTATCAATGGTATGGAGAATGGTGTGAATTTTCTGATAGATTTTGAGTCAGATAGATATAACATCCCAATTTTTCCTGATCGGTTACTTTTTTTTCTGGTTGTTTATTTGGTTGTTTTGGTTTGGTTTGTTTTCTGCTTTTGTCTTTAAATCCTTGTTGTCAGTTGTGTGATAAGAAGTAAGATTAGAAACAAGTTGAAACCTAAAATTAGGGGTTGGAATTAATTCTGGAATTGTGTGTACTTATGCTTGTATCCACTTGGTCATGTCCCTAAGTAACCCCCTAGAATGTCTTCATGACCTGCACCACTTCCTGTGTGTTTTGTGCACAGTTAGTCACTCCCATGGGGAATTTGGGGATTTTTCATAAACAATCCCCAAGTGACTGGAAAAAGGAAAAAAATCACTTGCATTTTTAAGGAAGAGAGGAAGGAAGACCCGGTAAAATACAGGCTGGAGGGCATCACGTCTGAGCCTGGGAAGATCATGGAGCAGATCCTCTTGGAAGCTATGATAAGGCACATGCATGATGAGGAGGTGATCCATTACTGACAGCATGACTTCACCAAGGATATTACCAATCTGGTGGCCTTCTATGGGGGAGTGACAGTGCTCATGAACAAAGGAAGGGCAACTGATACTGTCAGTTGGATATGAACTAGTAGTGTGTACTCGCAGCCCAGGTCCACACTGTATGTGTGTGCTACCCTTCTTTTTAGAAGGGTAGCTAACAAGGTGAGGGAGGTGATTGTCCCTCTCTACTCTGCCCTCTTGAGTCTCCATCTGGATTCCGTCTGGAATCCAGGCCTGGGGCCCCAACACAAGAAAGGATGGCCACAAAAATGGCCCTCTCTTATGGAGAAAGGCTGAGGGAGCTGAGCTGGTTTTGCTTAGAGCAGAGCTGACTCTGGGGAGACCTCATTGTGGCCTTCCAGTGCTTGAGAGGAGCTTATAAAGAGGAGGGAGAACGACTTTTCATATAGTCTGATAGTGATGAAAAAGGGAAATGGCTTTAAACTAAAATATGTGAAATGTAGGTTAGATGTTAGGTGGAAATTCTTTACTCAAAGAGTGGTGAGGCACTGGAACAGGTTGCCCAGAGAAGTTGTAGATGCATCATCCCTGGAGACATTTAAGACCAGTTTGGATGGTGCCCTGCATTGCCTGATCTAGTGTGTGGCAACTCTGCCCATGGCAGAGGGGTTGAAGTTTGATGATCTTTAAGGTCCTTTTCAGTGTAAGTCATTTGACAATTCTATGACTTTCTGACTGTTTATCATTGACTAGAAGTATACATTTCCTAGTCTGGTCAGCAATATCAGTTGAGAGTGGGAGAAAAATGTCTGGAGGTACTGGAATTGGAAACTTCAGACAGCGATGCCCCTGAAACATGGAGGCAGTGCATTTGAAAGGCAGTGAAGTGAGCTGTTCACAAGACTGATCAAACAGTGCTGAAAGCAAAGCACTATGATTTTTAAAAACTTCAGGGGCCTGTGCCTCTGTTTAGTATACCATGAAACATAACTATCCTGGCCCACTGACACAAGAGTCACTAGTGATTGTCCACTAGTGAGCCCACTAGGGTCTAATATTTTTTAGTAGAAATCTTCAAAAGAACCTTGTGTCACATAGGAGGATTTTAGTTTGCAGAGACACAAACTTCCTTCAAGGAGTCAAAGAGAGATGACCAAGGAGAAGGGTTAGCAGAAGTTTTGGGAGAAGAGGATGTAGTGTGACATAATAGCATCTTTCTTACTCCAGAAAGAACAAGGAAATGCCTGAGTAGTATCCTACCTATATGGCTATACTTCCATTTTTATGGTTTTGTTACTGATGTATCGGAAATAGAATGAGAGAAGATCTGACCTAAATTGGACTTCACCTCTTTCTTTTACTCTTTACGTGGACTTATAAAAAGATTTCAAATGTACTGTAAAATTAAGAATATTGTTATGAACAAGATTTCTACTTAAAGATTTTGAATTCTGTTGTATGGTTTTAACCTTTATGGTTTTACATTTGTGGTTTTGTATTTGGTAACCTCGTCTCTTATCTAATATATCTGAATTTTAAAAATGGTTTATATATACCTGTCCCTAAACATGCTGACAGGATATAAGAATGAGTTAATAATAGAATGCTCATGACAGAGATCTCTGAAAAATCTAGGTGTTTTTACATGAGCCTCTAAATACAGATACAGCTACCTTTAAACTCAAAAGCCATAACATTTTTTGGCTATAATTGATTTCTTAAAAATATTAAATTTACTCAGCTCATATGTGACATTTAAAAGGTAAAGAAAAGAGCATGTAATTCCTGAAGGGAAAGTAAGGTCAAACAATTAATAGTGTAATCTAGTCTTTAACTCTCTAAACCTATCCTATTGTAGGAAAGTAGGAAAGGGAAATCCCTCTATAGAGATTAAGGGATCTGTAAACACCCATTGAGGATTAGTTGTTAATATGTGTTAAGAATGGATTCCAAATGCTCACAGACTTACTTCCCTTATGTTGCTGCATGCAGAATTTTTTTCAAATGAGGTAGGCTTTATCACAGAAATTATCTTTCACTTTTTCTGTTAGCACTCTGATTTGTAAGGTTTATCATAAATTGTGTATAAGGAGAAAGAGGAATAGATAGATATAATAGAGAGAGTGAGACAAAGAGACAGAGAATACAGGTCAGAGTGGAGAAAGATCCTGTTCAGAGGTTAATATTTTAATGTCTTGTGTTTGAAATGACAACTAAAGAAAAGCTAAATGGAATAATTCTGAAAA
>JACDJE010000343.1:1281425-1291977 GCA_016647715.1 Pavo muticus | reverse complement strand
AAAAAAAAAAAAAAAAAAAAAAAAAAAAAAAAAAGCAAACCAAACCAAACAAAAAGGGAGTCTGTGGCTTCAAAGTAGGAAGCAGACAGGCAAAAAGGAAGATGAAAGCAAATGGCATCTTTGCTAAGACACATCTGAGTCATGATGAACCACCAAGACTACACAAGCTACTCTACAAATTATACTGATACAATAAACATGTATGCTACTCACTATTTATTTTAAATCAAAACCATGGAAAAAAAATGTTGTACATAATTTTAATAAACTTGAAAAATGTCTTTTTTTTCAGGCAGTACCTTTAGGCAGATTGACATTTTCACTGAGAAGACACTGAATGTCAAGACACTTTCATTTTTATCTGTTGGAATCTATAAGAAAAATTTCTGTGATATTGATCTAAAGAGAATCATTGTGATATATGATGTAAAAAGAATCAATTGAGCCCCAAGGAAACTAAAGAGGAGGAAGGATGAGTGCCTTAGTAGCACTTCGCTGTGGTGATGCTGAAAGATAGACCAAATTACTGTCTTTTGGCATGAGTAGACCAGGGAAGAAGAAAATGCAACATGGTTGGAAAAAAAAATAATAATAAAAAGCTTAGTTTTTGAATGATGAATTTTGGTGATTAAATTGATGATTTAGATAATGTGTAAGGAAACAATGGATGAAAACAAAATCAAGGCTGAGGAAATAGATTTTTGAGCCATTATCACAGTACAAGCCAGTAAAAGCTTGAGTCAGTGATAACGCAAGGAGAATTAAAAAATAAAAAAAAAATAAAAAATGAAGCTCTGAGGAACATAATATCAGCAAAACAGAAAAAGTTAAAGGATATTTTGAAAGAGAAGCTGGCTGAGGAGGAGGGAAAGAGGGAGGAATCCATAAAAGTATGTGGTAACAGAAGCCAATTAATGATCTTAGTGCTTTGCTAACACTCTTTTTTTGGCTGCTATATACCACTTCAATGCAATCTGACTTCAACAGCCTGGAAATCACAGGTTTATCAAATTAATGAGCATAAATATTGACATAAATCTGGACAAGAAAAACTATTGTCAGGGAAAGCTGAACTGGCAGGCCAGTAGTGGCTGGCATTTCTGCTAAATGGTAAGAGGTCTTTTAAAATTCTCTTTCTTTGGGGATTTTNAACCTGTGGACAAATTCAGCTCTTCAAAAAAAATCAATAGTTCTGTCAGTACAACAAATAAAAGATATTCGAAGTCATTCCAATTTCATTTATTTACTTTTCTGAAAACTTTAGACCTTGGGCAATCCAGGTTGTATTCAAATAATTTAGTGTCCATGAACAAGGGTTGAAATGAGACCACCTACTGTCCTTTCTCTGCTATCCATCATTTTCTTTGCAGAATAACAAGCACTGGTTACAGTAAATGAGAAGAATATTAAGAATATTAAGAACCGACAGAATCCAGAACAAATAGTCATTTTTTACTTTGGTTTTAAATCCTCCATACAGATGTGCAGAAGATGTATGTGACATCAGAAGTGCATTATTATAAAAGATTTCTGCAAACTTGCTAGTAGATAACAACAGCAGGTGCTCTTGGCCTTGGCGCATTATGAAACCCCAACTTCAGTCTATAACTTCAGACTACATCACATCTTAGCTATGCAGAATGTAAACAGCTGTACTTTAGATTCCTTGTTGAACAAACCAGCTGGCTAGATTTTCTAGTGTCCAGAGTGTCAGCATCTCCTCTGCTCTTGAAAACTAAAGGTGAAAGTTGAACATAAATTTACAATGCGTAAAATAATCATTCTTTCCATTGAATTCATTGAATCTTACAGAATCTTAAAGGTATTGAGGCATGTACTTGTAATATCTTATTTTCATGTTAAAGACAAGAAGTAGTAAATTTTTACCTTCTACTCATTCAAGTACACAGACTGTATTTGTTGGAAAAAATATCCTGTTCCTATAAACTATCATAGAATAATAGAACCATAGAATCACAGAATCAGTGACAGACCTCAAAGACCATCTAGTTCTAACCCTCTTGCCACAGGTAGGGCTGTCAACCGCTAAATCAAGCACTAGATCAGGTTGCTCAGGGCCTGAGCCAACCTGGTCTCAAATATTTCCAGGGATGGAGCACCCACAACTTCTCTAAGTGTCCCATTCCATCACCTCACCTCTCAGTAAAAGATTTCTCTCTTACATCTAATTTAAATCTGTCCACTTTTAGTTTAAAACCATTCCCTCTTGTACTATTGCTATCTACCCATGTAAAAAGTTGATTTACCTCCTGTTCATAAGCTCAGTTTACATAATGGAAGGGCACAATGAAGTCTTCCTGGAACCTCCTCTTGTCCAGGCTGAAGTCAGGCCCAGCTCCATCAGCCTTTCTTCACAGAAGAGGTGCTACAGACCTCTGGTCATTCCCATGGCCGTCCTCTTGACCTTCTCCAAAAGCTCTGCACCATTCTTGCTTTGAGGGTCCCAGGCCTGGACTCAGTATTCCACATGGGGCCTCACGAGAGTAGAGCAGAGAGGCACAATCACCTCCCTCACCCTTCCTGCCACCCCTCTTTTGATTCAGCTCAGGATACTGTTGGCCTTCCAGGCTGCAAGTGCACACTGCTGGCTCATGTTAAGTTTTCAACGTATCAGGATTCCCAGATCCATTTCCACAGGATTGCCCACAAGCAGTTCTTCTCCCAGTCTGTTCCCACATCTGGGATTGTCCCAACCTAAGTGCAACAATTTACACTTGGTCTTGATGAACCTGGTTAGGTTTTTACATGGGACTCCCTTTCAAGCTAGTTCAGTTCTCTCTGAGGGGTATCCCTTCTTTCTGTTGTATCAATTGCACCACTCAATTGCACACTTAGTGTCATCAGCAAACTTGCTGAGTATGCCTTTGATCCCATTGTCTATGTCACTGATAAAGATGTTGTTGAAGAGCACCAGTTCCAAGACAGAATCTATGGGGATACCACTTGTGACTGGACATAGAGCCATTGGCCACAGCTCTCTGATTATGACCATCCAATTAATTCCTCATCCACTAAACAGTCTGCCCTTCTAATCTGTATCTCTTCAATGTAGAGAGAAGGACGTGATGTGGTGTGGTGGGGCCGTGCCAAAGGCCTTGGAGAAGTCCAGCTAGATGACATTAGCTGCCCTTCCTTTGTCCACCAATGCTATCACTCCATCATAGTAGGTTACCAGATTGGTCAGGAATGAAGTCATGCTGGATATGTCAGAACATGTCCTCATCTTGTATATGCCTTAACATAGCTTCCAGGAGGATGTGCTTCATGATCTTCCCTGGCACAGAGGTGATTCTCACTGGTCTGTAGTTTCCCATGTCTTTCCTTTTCACTTTCTTAAAACTGGGAGTAATGTTTCCCTTTTTCCAGTCACTGGTGACTTTGCCTGGATATTGATAAATCCTCAATACATAATCAAGGATAGTATTCTGTATGTTATTTACAGTAAATTACCACCTGTAATGATTAATCTGGCTAAAGACTCAGAATTTTGAGATTCAGTAGCTGCCACTGGCTGTACTACTTCTATATGGGACTGTCTGAGGACACGTATGCAGAATATTATGAGACACTTTAAGAAGAAAAAGGAATTAGAATAGGTATATTGTGCATTGTGCTAGATGGAAAATACGTATATCTATTCACAACTTTTACTTTCTCAAAAATCTAAAGTCTGAAATGTGCAACTGCCGTAAATGACCTTGACAATCAAAAGGTTCCCTAAATAAACTCATTGCAAAGTATTACATTTTTAATATTACAGACTTTCTGTGGATATGTCAATAATATCAGCTAACTTCTATTCATGGGGAGAAATCCAGTGCTTCTGCTAAAAGATTCAAGGCAATAGCACAAAACAAATAATTGATTTCCATGCCTCGAGAACTAAACTGAAAACTAATTTTTCTTTGTACTTTTATTTGGTTCCTTTCCCAATGTTTGCAATGAGACAAGAGTAGAATATGCACTCCTTCATTGTTTGAAATATTTGTTGACTTCAGGGAGTGTAGATTCTTATTTTAGTAAAATATTTTAAAACTCGACTTCCTGTCATTCCTTCAGTGTGTGTTTTAAATATATATGTGTTTACTCAGGCTAAGCAAACAGTTCTTTAAAGTAAGCAAACTCCATAGGTTTGTATTTCACAGAATCACAGAATTACAGAATTGTAGGGGTTGGAAGGGACCTCCAGAGATCATCTAGTCCAAGCCCCCTGCCAAAGCAGGTTCCCTACTCCAGGTTGCACAGGTGGGTGTCCAGGTGGGTCTTGAGTATCTCCAGAGAAGGAGACTCCACAACTTCCCTGCGCAGCCTGTTCCAGTGCTCCGTCACCCTCACCATAAAGAAGTTCTTGCGCACATTTGTGCGGAACTTCCTATGCTCCAGTTTCTGGCCGTTTCCCCTCGTCCTGTCTCCACACACTGCTGGAAAGAGTCTGGCCTCTCCATTTTGCCCCCCACACCTTAGATATTTGTAGACCTGGATCAGGTCCCCTCTCAGTCTTCTTTTCTCAAGGCTAAACAGACCCAGTTCACTTAGCCTTTCTTCACAGGGGAATATATACATTTTTTACTGTCACCTAATTCCTATTGGCTTGTCTTTTATTCATTTTATTTCATTTTATTTTATCTTATTTATTTTATTTTAATATATTTATTATTTTTCCTGATTATACTTCCAAACTACACTTCTTTTAAATTGTGACGGTGAAAGTCTAGGACTCTCATCGTATGCATAGGAGTAGATGGAATTTCTATTCTTCATTGATCATTGTTTTGGACATACCCTATACAGAAAATAGGACTTCATGATTCACAACATTGCTGCAATATAGCATCCAACAACAGACATCTCACAAAGATGTTTTAGATATTAAAATTGGGTATAGGAACCTGATGTATAGCCCTTATGGAAACGCAGGTAAGAACACTAAATAATTCAAATGTTATGATCTATTCTGTTTTTTGTTTGTTTGTTTGTTTGTTTTGGTTTGTTTTTTTTCCTTTTTATTTTGTTACTCAGATTTTCTGGGATTGCTGATGTCTTTCTAAAAAAGAAACAAAACCCTTCTTTTCGAATAACAGACTTTATGAAAGCTTTGTGCAAAAACTTGATGGAAGTTTCTCAGTGATAATGCATCCTAAATCATTCTCACTACCAGAAGTTCAAGGTATTGAAATTGAATAGATGTGGAGCAGAGGTTCTGCACAAAAAGCAAGTAACTGTTGGAAGGCAGTAAGTGGCAATGAATGACACAACAGTCTCTGTTTTTTCTGTAGCTGGTAATGTAAGGGTATGTAGAAGGTATGTAGAAATTTCTTTCACCTTTTCCAAGGCAAAAAGGAGTAAGAAAGGGAAGTAGTGTTGGGAACCAAGTCTGGACAGTCACACTAATTTATGAGAACATATGAGAATATGGAAATATTTATTCCAGCAGGATTACCTGATTGAGAACTTGTAAGCTGGAAGACAATAAGGAGATACAAATCTCCCAGTCTCACTAATTGGTTTGTTAACAAGCTACAGGTACCACTTCCAGAAACAATGACCAGAACTTTGCAGAAGATGTGAATGTGGAGACACCTAGAGAGCAAAGAAGCTGCAGAGTTCTGCAAACCCTTGGGGACATGCAGTTGGAGCAAAAGTAACAAAGAGAGGTAGGGAGAAGAGAATAAAAAAGGACAAAGATGTTTAGTAAGGCTCTAGTCAGTATATTATATGCTTGTCTGGCTGAATCTTGTGTCTGACCATCACAGTCAGTCCTACCTTCTTATAATTCCTCATTTAACCTTTTCTTAAATCTCACTGCATGTTCACACTCTCACCTGTGTGCGTACTGCAAGGACTATTTGCCAGCTCCTGGTGAGCCCGGTGTGAGTGTGGATGCCAGCTTTTGCATTTGGGCTGAGGAAGGGAGCGCACTTGGCCAGTGGTGCCAGGCACCGCAGCAAGTATGAAGATCTCTGTGCCAGTCACTGGTGGGACCTATGTGCATGTGAGTGGAACCAGGGCCAGCTAATGGAGTTTGACTATGGATGCAGGCCTGAAGACTACAGTACTGGTTATTGGAGCATGTGGGGGTCTTAGTGTCAATAGTTGTTGGGCCATAGCTCTCTCGATCTGAAAGAGGCTTACAGACTTTGTGCCAGGAGTACCAGCTACTGGATGACCAGTGTGAGTGAACTGGGTGCCAGATACTGGAGTCAGACCAGGAGTGCATGTGCCAGCTTGTGGTGTGAGCTACTGGAGCTGACATGGGGTCCTAGCATCAGCTACCTGAGCAAGTGGTGGTCTTCTACACCATGCCACTGGAACAGGAGTGTTTTTGCCCACAGATCAGCTGCAAGGGATTGACTAGTGAGTGAGGCAAGTGCAGGCCTCCACACCAGCAGCTGGAGTGGGGATGTGGGTCACACCCTGTGTCCCTGGTGCCAGCTGCTGGGAGCAGATGAGTGTATTTTCGCCAAACATGGTGTGCACGGAGTGTGCTAGCAAACTTTAAGTTGGGCTAGCTGTTGAGTAGTAGGTAAGCTTGAAATTTACAATGTGTAAATTTGAGGCCTGACATCCAGGCCAGGTTACCAGGCAGGAGGTGGTTCCATGCTTATACTCTCAGGGATACTTGCAAAAGTGGTGTGCATGAAGAATGGGTGTGCAAGCACAGCTTGTGTGCAGTGAAATTCGTGCTGGGCCAACCACTGAGTAGATGATTGATGAAGTGGGTCAGTGCTGTGTGTGTGCCTGCACTAGTGAACTTCTATCACTACCAGCTGAAGAGGAGTAAGGGTACTCAGCTGATTGTTTGTTTACATGAGTCCTGTGTGTAAGTGCTGTTGAAGACAGCCCTTGGCTTGAGCAGCCTGCATGACTGACCTTGTCAGTATTTTCAGTCTGTGTGTATGTTTTTCTGGCATATGTTCAAAGTTTTCTGTCAGCTGAACCTGCAAAGAGGAAAGCAGCAGTTAAAACCCCCAGCCTGGCAGAGGCTCTGGGTCCCCAGGCTGGGCACTAGCAGTCGGGCAGGAGAAGTTCTGGGTTGGAGCAGCTGAAGGAGGTGACTGTGCTCCTTACCTCATGTAACAAACAATTACTGAGTATGAGCTAATGCAAAAAATGAACTTTTTGAATATGGAAACTATTTTTTTTTTAATTTAGAATTCATCTATTTTATTCTGATTGTGGAGCATATTTCTGATCAAATACAGCAATGAAAGTAAAGCATACAAGTAAAGTATACAAAAATATCACTGAGAAGCAGAGATTTGAATTTGCAAATCAAAGTCCAGTTAATTTCCACAATCAGCCTTGGAAAAATCTGAAGACTGTTATGAAATCTGTATACTGTCATTTCATTATGTCATGGTTTTATGATTTTTGGTTATCACTGTTCCACATCATAACATCATGTAGTACACTGGGAGTTAAAGTATTAATGCTCCAGTTCTGGGTACCTGTCCCAGAAGAGAAGAAGAACTACATTCCCCAGAAGACTGTTTGGTGTGCTGTTATCATTTCTGCTCAGGGGGAACAGATCTAAGGCCTTAGTAGGTCATCTGACCCTCTCTTCTTTGTCAGTCTCTCTCCCTGCTGCTCAACTGGACTTCACATCTCACCTCAGCATAGTGAGGTCTATCCAGCTTTCAGACAATCTTTCTCTCTCATTATATTTGATTTATTAGCTTCAATTCTAATTATATTGTATTATAGTGTGTTATCTTGCATTCCAATACTATATTTAGTAAATTAGTTGTTTCTCCTCAGATCGTTGCCACTGTTTTTAATTATTTTGGGGTCCCCTGTTTCCCTTTTCTGGAGGCGCTGATTTTGCAAAAATCCCTCCACCCTGCTAGTCACAGAACCGGGTCAAACTAGCCCATAAACAGTCGACACCTTACAACTTATCATTCTTTAAGGATATTCTATTTGTGAAGCCTTCTCCTGTAATGCAATATCAATCCTAACACTCTCAGCTTGACTTCACAGGGGAGATATTCCATCCCTTAGATCATTTTTGTGGCCCTCATCTGAATGCATTCCAACAGGTCCATGTCTCTCCTGTACTGAGGACTCCACATCTGGACACAGGTAAGGTCTCACCAATGCAAAGTAGAAGGGCATGATCCCTTCTCTCGACCTGTTGACCTTGCCTCTGTTGCCACAGCGCAGGGTACAGCTGGCTATGCTGCTAGGGCACACAGATTACTCATATCCAGTCTGCCATCCACCAGTACCCCTGAGTCCTTTTCAACAGGACTGTGCTCAGTCCTTTCATCCCCCAGCTTCTATTGACTCTGGGAGTTGCCACAATCCAGGTACAAGACCTTGCTCTTGGATTTGTTGAATGTCATGAGATTGTCCTGGCCCACTGCTTGAGCCTGTCTATGTCTCTCTGGGTGGCAACTCATGCCTAAGGCAAGTCAACCACGTCAGTAGTTCCGTGGGTTACCCTTTCTACCCTTAAAAATGTATGTGACATTGCCTTTTTCCCAGTCATCAGGGACTTTGCCTGACTGCCATGACTTTTCAAGTATAATCAAGAGCTGCTTGGTGATTACATTAGTCAAGTCTTCTGTGACTCTGGGATTTATCTCCTCAGAATCCATAGACTTATGGATATTGTTTTTCCTCAGGTGATCATGAACCTGATCTTTACTTACAGCTAAAATCTAAAAATCTACTTGCTAGAGATCATCAAGACAGAATACACTTTCTGAAGCTCATGCTCAGCCAAAAGAAGCTCTGCAATGTTACTTTCCTAGTGACCACTTGCCGCTTCATTAAGCTAAATCCTAATTGATTCTGTACCAACATATGAAATAATTGTATTACAGGTGATTTCGTACTTCTGAGGGTCTCCAACCAAANTACTAAAGGCAAAGACAGCACTAAGTGAAGCATATTTTTTTTCCTGGAAAGCTGAACTTAAAAAAAAAAAAAAAAAAAAAAAAAAAAAAAAAAAAAAAGGCTGCATTACATAAATGTAAACTACAGCAGAAGATCCATAATTTCCTATTATGGCAAAGTGATATTGATTTGATAGATTGTTTCAGATTAAAAGAATGAGCTACAGAGTAGTATTCTTTCACCACAAGCATTTTCACTCAGTGAAAACACTTTTTAGATGTGAGAATAATACTGATTTTTCCCTCCTTTTTATTATCTTCTAGTTTTACATTGCTCTGTACTTCATATTTTAGCCTGGAACATAAGTAAAATGAAAACAATGTTAAGACATATTGAAGAGTACAAAAGAGTATTTCTGGACTTATACAGACAGAAGCACTTTGGATAACAAGTTTTAGATAAACAGCCATATTTTTGGGTGCTCATTAGAGCTTGGCGAATAATTTATAGCAAATAATTTGGCTGATAAATTTTAACTCTCTTCAGCTCACAAATTGTCCATGAACACATTGTGATTTTTCTAAATTTATTCATTATTCACAATCATTCAGTGAATAATTCCGGTGAATAATTATTTCTCTGTAGCTAGTTGTTGTAAATAGTTAGCTTTCAAGCTGTTTTTATCTAACATATAAATCCTATAGAATATTTCTGTTTAACTGTAATTTTTAAAATAAAATAATCAGGAATAATAATAATAATAATATCCTAAACAATGAAAGCACTTTTCACCTTGCGTTTCAGTTCCATCTCCATTGTAGTAAGAACCAAGTTGTCCTGCAAAACTGAGGAAACAGATTTTCTTTACTTCCAGTGAGACAAATCCTTATATACTTAGATCTTGAGAATTTTATGACAGTGTAGTTTATTAGATTGCTTCCTCTGGTTTATTGTTCACCTACTCATTGTTTACCTGTATCAGAATCAATATATAAATTGAAAGCAAAGGAAGAATTCGTGCAGTAGCAGTAAAGTCTTTTTAAAAGGCTTAGGATGTTGATAGTTTACCAAGCTCCAGCACTTGGCTGTATTGGTCTTTTTTTAGTTTGATTTGTCTTTCATAATCTTGATATTGCATTTTATTATTGTATTCAGATCAACATTACATTAACTACCCATTGTGAATTTTGAAATAAGATTAATTAGCTCAGACTGTTAATCAGCTCTTTTGGGACTAAAAGAGGAGGGACAGACATGTTTCTAAGTAGCATATATTCTTGTATTAGCTGTGCATTTTCAGTCTCTTAAGACTGCAGTATTCTTTAAATTAAGTCATACATCTTTCTGACTATATGACTACTCTTATGCTAATATTCATTATCTAGGCTGATGGAAAAAAAATTATTATTTTTTCTTCTTCTTTTCATTATTCTATGTAATCTCTTTTCAGTTTGAATGCTTTGTCAAAATGTTGGCACCAATGAATATTTTCTTAATGAGGAGAAATGAAGAAATATTAAGATGCGTTTTTAAATGAAAAGCAATTTTATTTATTTACAATGAATTTACAGTATGAATTTTCATAACATAGGTGTAATCAAGCAAGAAGAAACAGCTCCACAGAAGATCTCTCCAAGTAAATAATCAACTAAAATATATTTTTCTTTTACTTTTACTTTTTTTTTTTTTT
>JACDJE010000343.1:1244406-1266779 GCA_016647715.1 Pavo muticus | reverse complement strand
AAAAAAAAAAAAAAAAAAGAAGAGAAAAAGGCTTTAAAACCTCACAAAATCTTTTTAACCAGCTTAAAGAGATTTCCACGTATAACCATACTGAACGGAAGGCTGGTGAATGTTATCACTTTTTTTTCTCCTTTTGATTCAGAGGACAAAAACTTCCACTGCTATTAGCGAAGTGTATTTAACTGTTTATCTCAACTGCTTTTTCCATCTTTCTCATCCTTTCCTAGATTATGGAAAGAGTGGAAGAGAGCTTACAGAAACAGCACTGATAGGATCGGAATGCAGTTGTTTGGCTTTATAGTTCAACAGTGATACTCCATTTTAAAGAGAGGGTACAGAGTTAAACAGTGCTGGAATCTGACCATTGTTACTGAGGTGCAACATCAGCATCATGATAATCTCAGAGATTATAGCATCAGAATCATAAGCACAAATTGCCTTTCTTTTAAAAAAGAATGTAGTAATAATTTAAAAATACAAATGAAAAGATTTTTTTTAAACCAATAAATATCATTTTCACTGAGGCTATACATATATGCAAATGTATACATATATATAAATTGTGCCACTGTTTTGAGATAATAGAAGTCTCATTCTTTTCCTGTTTTGAAGATTATTTTAATTCAGCCATCACCTTAAGAAGCTAAGCACCACACAGTTGAAAAACTAAGCTTATAACCTCATATTTATACAACTGTAAGTAATTATTGGGACTCATTATAAACTAAATTCACATAAAATACAAATAGCATTGATAGATGGTTCTTGCTGTCAGTACATAGAGGGCAGTCATCCATTTTTCTGCTTGTGGATCTTTCAGATGCATGTGACATTCTCTGTGATTGCTAACTCATTTAAAAGATGTGTCAAGTTCAAAGGGCAGCATAAATATTATCTGATTTCTGTGTGAGTTCAGTATGTACGTTCATGCTTTGGGAAAACTGTACTATTTATTTTATGTCCAGAGTTTCTTTTCTTTTTTTCTCTGAACAGACAGCATGCATGAATCATAGAACGGTTTGGCTTGGAAGGGACCTTTAAGATCATCTAGTCCCAACCCCCTGCTATAGGCAGGGACACCTCCCTCCAGACCAGGTTGCTCAAAGCCCCATCCAGTCTGCCCTTGAACACCTCCAGGGAGGGATCATCCACAACCTCATTGGGCAACCTGTTCCAGTGTCTCACCACCCTCACAGTAAAGAATTTCTTTTGAATATCTAGTCTAAATCTACTGTCTTCCTGTTTAAAGCCATTTCCCCTCATTCTATTGCTACCTGCCCTTATAAAAAATCCCTTCCCAGCTTTCCTGTAGGCCCTGCTCAAGTACTAGAAGGCCTCTATAACGTCTCCTTGGAGCCTTCTCCAGGCTGAAGAGTCCCAGCTCTCTCAGCCTGTCCCCATAGAGGAGGTGCTCCAGCTCACTGATCATCTTCGTGGCCCTCCTCTGGACCTGCTCCAACAGCTCAATGTTCTTTTTGTGTTGGGGGCTCCAGAACTGGACACAATACTCCAGGTGGGATATCACGAGAGCAGAGCATGGATGCAGAATCACCTCCCTTGTCCTGTTGGTCACACTTCAACCCAGGATATGGTTGGATTTCTTGGCTGCAAGCGTACATTGCTGGCTCATGTTGAATCTTTCATCAATCAACACCCCAAAATCCTTCTCCTTAGGGCTGCTTTCAAGCCATTCTCTGCCCAACCTTTATCTGTGCTTGAGATTGTCTCGACCCAGATTCAGGACCTTGCACAGTTTTGGGTCCCTCACTACAAGAAAGACATTGAGGGCCTGGAGTGTGTCCAGAGAAGGGCAACGAAACTGATGAGGGGTCTGGAGCACAAGTCTTATGAGGAGCGGCTGGGGGAGCTGGGATTGTTCAGTCTGGAGAAGAGGAGGCTCAGAGGAGACCTTATTGCACTCTACAACAATGGTTGGACTAGATGATCTTGCAGGTCGTTTCCAACCTTGTGATTCTATGATTCTATGATTCTATGACTTGATCCTGTTGAACTTCATGGAGTTGGCATGGGCCTACCACTGAAGCCTGTCCAGATCCCTCTGGATGGCATCCCTTCCCTCTAGCATGTCAACTGCACCACTCAGCTTCGTGTCACCTACAAACTTTCTGAGGGTACACTTGATCACACTGTCCATGTCGCCTACAAAGATGTTAAATAGCACTTTTCCCAACACTGTTCCCTGAGGAATGCCATTCATCACTGGTCTCCACTTGGACACTGAGCCATTGACTGCAACTCTCTGAGTGCAACCATCCAGCCAATTCCTTATCCAGCGAGTAGTCCAGCCATCAAATCCATTTTTTTTCCAATTTGTTGACCAGGATATCGTGCAGGACAGTGTCAAATGCTTTGCACAAGTCCAGGTAGATGAAGTCATTTGCTCCATGTTCTGCTGAGAAAGAGGAGTTAGAGAACAGCTGGGTTGGCATTTGACAACTGGTCAAGTTCAACCTACCACAATGGGAGGAGCTGGGAGGGACACAGCCAGAACAGCTGACCCAAACTGGCCAAATGAATACTCCATACCATATGACATCAGACTCAGCAATAAATGCAATAAAAGTTGAGTATTTCAGACTGATGGTGTTTGTCTTCCAAAGAAAACACTATGTGTGACAGACTCATCTTCCCTAGAAATGGCTGAGTGTATGCCTGCTGTTGGGAAGTAGTGAATGAATTTCATATTTTGTTTGCTTGCACATGCAACTTTTGCTTTCCCTAGTAAACTGTTTTTATCTAAACCCACAGGTTCTCATAGTTTATACATTTTACCTTTCTGATTCTCTCCCCTACCCCACTGTGGGGGGAGTTAGTGAGCAGCCTATCAGTGTCTAATCACAATAAATGTGGATGTCTCCTCAGCATTTTTTTCTTTGCCACTTTTTTTTTTCCTTTTTGCCAAATGAAAGACTTGAGATCTAAATTAAAGAAAACAAGATCAGCGAATTAAAATGCATGATTCTTATATTAGGTTGATTACTAACTTATGTAACAGTAGAAAAATTACCTGGTGATGCATATGCAGTGTGAATGTACAAAGCTTCTGTTTTGGGCACTGAGCCTAAACTAATTTAGTTGTAACTTGGTTTGCTGGAAAGGCTTTAGTTTTCCAGCAAGTGTTCAGAACTGTTCAGTTACTACTGTTTAAATATGGTTGGAATGTTCTTTCAAATAAGCAACTATTATAGACTGTACCAGACAGAATGAAAATCAATTTTGCATAATGTTACATGGATATATTCTTTATTATAGCCACTCCTCCGACTCCCAAAATTCAAACAAACAAACAAAAAAGTATAGTCCTAGTATCATATTGCATGGGAAATGTTTCAAGGTAATCTAAATTCAAGCTGGGCTGTAACTTAAAGGCTGGCAGATTCATAAGCTTGCTTGCTGCAAATGCCACACTGTTTAATACACTCTTACATAGTTATTTTCCTCCAGACTCTCCTGGATTTTTTTTTTTCCTTGATTTCTGCTATGTTATTTTGAAGAATTAAGAGAAGAAAAAGCACAAACATTTCCTGACTGTATTTACAAAAACAAACGAAAAGATCATATACATAGATCACTTCTAAAGTAATGTCACCATTAGGTCTGTGTTGTTGCCAACGATGAACAAGAGCCTGCATGCCACATTTGTAAAAATCTGCACCAACGGAGGTGACCCACTGTCAATGTTGCCACTGCAGAAAGGCACCACCCACCTCCTCATTGTGCTTTTGTTCACTGTTTGGTCTCCATAAACATTCAGCAAGCATCAATGAATGTCAGTGGGCCCAATTCTTCTGCATGGAGGAGATAAATGGCATACCTTTTCTTCATCCTTCCTTCCATTGATATGACAGATACCATTCTGTCAGGCTGCTCTTCTGCTGCCATCTGGCACATGGCAACAAAATGCAACAGGAAAGTTCAACCTTTACTGCCATACCACTAACATCTGCCTCTGACACTGTGGGCCAAAATAATAAAATAGGAGGCATTACTTTCAGAGCAGCCCTCATATATCATCAGTGCACATAAATTCTAAATATAATCTCACTTCTTACTGTTAATAACATGAGGATTAAATGCACTACAAAGATTCAGCTTGTGTATAGTATGATAAACAAAGAACCATAATGACTGAAATCTAAACTGCTGTTCTGAGAACTCTCAAAAGTACTTCCTCAACAACATCCGTGACTAACTCCAGCATCCTGATAGCTCTTTGCCAGTAGTTAGAGAGTAAGAATTCAGAAAAATACATTTTTAACAGGATTAGATTTCTTTCTTTGGATTCATACACAGTTCAAATTGATGGATTGATCAAAGAGTTTTAAAGGGTAAAGTTTCCTTAGTGTTAAGTACAACAGTGCAGAGATAAGGATAATGTAAATTCATTAATTTAAAGTTCAGATCCATCTTAACTCAGTAATCTGAAGGTCAAATCCACCTCTCCTGAAACCTTTTTTTCTTCCTAACAGTATTTGCCTGTTCTTACACATCTGATGTTTCCTCCCTTGCTGTATGACTTCTCAATGTTATGTTACATCTCCAGTCTTCTTCCAATTCAAATGGAAGAAAAATATGACCTCTCATTTTGAGCACAGTACATCCTCTCATTTGTTCCTGTTCCTTTTTGCTATCCTCAACAGCACAAGCTAGTATCTCTTTTCCTTTCTTTAAATCATCCTTGGTGTTATAATTTATATTTATTTATTTTTATTATTGGTTCATGTTCACTAGGTAATCTCTTCCTATGTTCTTCCTATGCTCTCCTCTTTCCTTCACCTATTTTGAGCTTGTTTGGTTTTTTTTTAATTTAATCTATTGTTTCAGATTTCCCTTTCTTTTCCTTTTCCTTTTCCTTTCCCTTTCCCTTTCCCTTTTCTTTTGCCTTTCCCTTTCCCCTTTCCCTTTCCCTTTTTTTTTCCCTTTCCCTTTTTTTTTCCTTTCCCTTTCCCTTTCNCACGGACTGCCAGCTTCTGCAGGAGAATAGCGTGGGAGACAGTGTCAAAGGCTTTGCTGAAGTCTAGGTAGACTACATCAACAGCCTTTCCCTCATCCACCAGGCGGGTCACTAGATCATAGAAGGAGATCAGGTTGGTCAAGCAGGACCTGCCCTTCGATGGAGTCAACACGGGTTTATGCTCTTTACCTTCTGTCGTGGTTTTATGATTTTTGGTTATTGGTATTCCACATCATAACATAATGTAGTGCACTGGGAGTTAAAGAGTTAGTGGTCCAGTTCTGGTCACCTGTCCGAAAGAGAAGAAGAACTACATACCCCAGAACACTTTGTGTTCAGGGAGGAGATATAACCCCTGGCAAGGTCACTTGATGTTTTTTCCTTTGGGTCTCCTCCACGCTGCTCACCTGACTGTGCATCTCACCTCAGCGTATGGTGAGGCCTTCAGTTCTCAGACACTCTTTCTCTCATTATATTTGATTTATTAGCTTCAATTCTAATTATATTGTATTATAGTATATATATTGTGTGTGCGTGTATATACATATATATATATAGTATATATATTTTATATAGTATATATATTGTATATATGGCGACTCCACCCAGGGAAGTGGTGGAGTCGCCATCCCTGGCAGTGTTCAAGAGGCGCCTGGATGAGGAGCTACGAGATATGGTCTAGTAGCTTGTGGTACTAATAGGAATGGGAAGGCGGTTGGACTAGATGATCTTGCATGTTGTTTCCAACCTTGTGATTCTGTGATTCTGTGATAGTGTGTTATCTGGAATTCCAATACTATATTTAGTAAATTAGTTTTGTTTCTCCTCAGATCGTTGCTGCTGTTTTTAATTATTCGCGGTCCCCTGTTTCCCCTCTTCTGGAGGCACGGATTTGCAAATCCCTCCGCTCCGCTGGTCACGGAACCAGGCTGATCCAGCCCATAAACCACTGACACCTTCTCTTTGTATACCCTTAGATACATACCATCCCATTTTTCAAGAGGCTTTATATTCCAACTACTTTTGGACATTATTCTGATTGAAATGTATAATGTTTGACATGCAATGTGCAATATTAAAACTTGATCTTCTAATGGTTTGCCACATTATTTGAACACTTTTTGCAAAACAGAAGTTCGCTACTGCATTCCAAAGTTTCATTTACATGTTTTTGTTATATCTTACTACATTCAATTTTTTATTTTTTATTTTTATTTTTTTTAGAATCAAAATAAAATTTATTATAATTTCTTGTGGGGAAGAGGTTTCCTGGCTGCTCCATTTAAAACTGATTTTCTCTAAAGAAAATATATGTGAAGTATATGTGAATAAATAAAGAAAAAAGTTTAAAAAAAAAATAAAGATATGACTACATTAAAAGTTACTAAAATAGTGGCAAAACTAACTTCCTTCAAGTCTTTATTGAGCTATGCATTTTGCAGGTATATTGGGTGTCCATGTCAAGGTGCTGGCAGAAGGGTTCCCAAAGAGGGGGGACCTCTCTGAGAGAAAGCCAGAGGCTGTCCTGTTGTGAAACAGCAGCATTGTCTTCTCTTTCAAAACTGTCTTGTTATAAAGAATCATAGAATCATATAACCACAGAATATCTCAAGTTGGAAGGAAATCATAAGGATCATTGAATCAGACTCATGACTGCACACAGGATCACACAAAAGACAGATCATATGTTCAGATACTTGAACTCTGGCAAGCTCAGTGCCATGACCACTTTCCTGCAGAGGCTGTTGCAGTGCCTGACAACCCTCTGGTGAAGAGCCTTTTCCTGATATCCAACCTGAAAGCATAAAATGTATAAGAAAGAGCCAACAATTTTTTTTCTGCATGGAAGAATTCAGTGACACACCTTTGCTTCATATGCGCTTCCATGTTAGATGTTATTTTGTCAGACTGTACCTCTGCTGCCATCTGTGATATGCAACAAAATATAATGGAATATTGGCAGGAGGGTTCACCTTCTATTTCCATGTCACCAACATCCAGCTCTGATATTGTGAGTCAGGATAATAAAATAGGAGACATTACTTTCGGAACAGTTCTTGTAAAATTCTGTAAGGAAAAACATTCTAGAAAACATGCAAAATAGAATATTGTTAAGGCTTATGAAGTTTTAAATTTACTGCAAAATATAAAGAAATCCAGAACAGAATAGCAAAATTCTTTGTTTCCCTCAACATAATGTGGAAAATAAATCAACTAGATTTGTTGCATGTAGATGTATTCACATGTAAATCAGAGAAAATTGCTCTCTCATTTTATGAAGATTGTATTGCATGTTTCATATAGCCTACTGTCATTGACAATGTCATCATGCTTTTTCAGGAATGGAGAATGTAGGAGGTAGGTAGATAATAATATCTGGATGTCCTTGAGTCTTCCCTACAGAAAAAATGCATGCTACAGTAAGTGTTTGTTTTAGCTATACTTATGAAAAAATATACCCAATTGCATTTTAAGATAAGGAATTTTTTTCTAAACACTTGTTTAAAGTATCATTTTTTTTATAGTCTTTATCTCCTAGAAGAGAAAACAAAGCCAAACTACAGAACACATGAAGTATAGTCTTCGAATGTAACGTTTATAAGACAACAGAGAGTGATGAATAGTCCATTCCCTATCCCATCCTCTCTGAATTAGTACTGTAAACCATATTTTTAAAGCATTTTTAGCAAAAACTTTTATTTCTGTATGACATGATTATTTATCAGGTGAGTAGGCTTGTTTTGACTAAAGCTTCACATTTTCTGCAAAATGAAGTACTTCTGCAACCTGAATCTCTCAGGCACAGAAAACTGTTCCCTTGAGGTTGAATATTTGGCTTCCTGAATATGTCATTCTAAAGAAAGCAGATACATCTTGCAGATTCAGTTACGGAGAGGCAACGCCATCGTTTTCTGTTAATAAAACAGTTTATCTTTTACTGTGGCAATCAGAAAAGCTAATCCTAATGAAGAAAAAGTCAAGCGTTTAGGGGTTGGGTAGGTGACTGAAATGGCTCATCAGGTCAAGATGCAAAGCAGTTTGGACTGGGAAAATTAAACAGCTGGTGATTATTGTTTGCTAAGACTGGGCTCAAATGTGCACACCTTAAATGTATGGTTTTAATTTACTTTTAAGTTAAAAAATATTTTTTTTGTGTTTTAATACACCACTTGTATTTAATAAATCTGTCATGTTTGTTTGTTGATAATACACTATTTTCAGAAATAATTTTAGAGTCCAGGGAAAATCAAGCTAAATTTTTCTGTTTAATACTGCAATGTACATAAAACGTATCTACAATATTTCAGTATTTGGTGACAGCATTTGCTTTGAATGAAAATACGAAAAATACTGTATCTTTACCACACATTATATTATACTTGCATGTGTGACTAGGTAAAGCCATATGCTTCTGAAGTGGTTAATATTCTGTAAATTCATGATTGGTGTTTACAGAACATGATTCAAGTGGCTGAAAAGGCGACATCTGAGAAAGAATTAGCCATCATAATANATTTTATTTTATGTGAGCAAATGAAAATACAAAGTTCTACAGGTTGGTTAGAGTAACTTCATGTAATGATGTAGACTGAAGGCTGACTTAATGATCAGTCTCTGCAAATAAAGACTGTGTTATGAGTCAGACATGAGTCAGCAGCATATCCTTGTGGTGATGAAAGCTGACCACTTACATTTATTACCAAAAGCATAGGTCACAGATAAAGGAAAGGGATTTATTTCTGTTTGTTTGGTACTTTGATGTCTTACTTCGAACACTGTCTCTGTGGACATCCCAATACATAAGATGATTAGGGAGCTGGAACACATAATATAAGGAGAAGCTGAGATAACAGGTTTAGATTACTGTCCCTTGCAGCATCCTTCTGGACAAATTGTCCAACTGTGAGATAAACAAGCTCATGCTATGCTGAGTGATGAACTGGCTCAGTGGTAGAGCTCAAAGGGTTGTAATGAATGGGGTTCATCTGGATGACAGCCTGTCAATAGCCATATTCCCCTGAGTTCAGCTCTGGGGGCAATCGATTTTTATCAGTGATCTAGACGATGGAATTGAAAGCATCCTCAGCATGTTTGCTGATGGTACTAAACTGGGAGGTTCTGCTGACTTTCTGGAGGGATAGGAGACATTGCAGAGGGATCTAGATAGACTGGAGCATTGTGCAATCACCAATGACATGAAGTTAAAACCAGGAAAATGCCAGGTTCTACAACTGAGATGGAATAATGCTACACTTGTATACAGACTGGCAGATGAGTGGCTAGCAAACAGCTCAGCAAAAAGGGATCTGGGGGTGCCAAGAAATGGACTGGAAAGTATGTCATATGAGGAGAGAGTGAGGACACTTGGGCTGTCTAGTCTGAGGAAAAGGAGAATAAAAGGTGACCTTAGTGCTCTCTACAGCTTCCTAAAGAGGGTGAGTAGAGAGGGAAGTTCTAATCTCCTTTCTTTGTTACCAAAGCTATTCTATTCTATTCTATTCTATTCTATTCTATTCTATTCTATTCTATTCTATTCTATTCTATTCTATTCTATTCTAATTAGATTTAAAAATGCTAAAGAGGGACCTAATCATAGCCTTCCACCACTTGGAGGACTAAAGTCCTTGTGGTGGGTGGACCTTGGCTGCCTGCACAACCCTCATCCAGTCTCTCTTACTCCTCAATAGGGCAGGGGTAGAAAGAAAAAACGGTCAAGATTATGGGTTAAGATAAAGGCAATTTAATAAGAGAAGTAAAGGGCATATGTGGAAGAAAACTAAGAGATTTATTACCTTACTTCCTATCTGCAGGAAAATTCCAGCAACTCAGTATGCATAGGAGTTGCTTTAGAAAATTCCTTAACTGCAAATGCCTTAACTGCAAATGCCCGCTCACTCCTTCCTTTATCTTAACATCTATTTCTAATTATCATATAGTATGGTCTATCATAGAATCATAGAATCATAGAACTGCGTAGGTTGGAAGGGACCTTAAAGATAACCTAGTTCCAATCTGCATGCAATCCCTTTGGTCAGTTTGGATCAGCTGTACTGGTCACTTCCCCACCTGTTGACTGCACCCAGTCTCCTGGTATTCGGTGCTATTAAGGGAGAAAGCTTCGATGCTGTGGAAACACGTCTCAGAAATAGCTAAAACACTAGTATGTTATCGACACTGTTATAACCATGAATGTAAAGTACATCACTATACGATGCGCTTTGAAGAAAGTTAACTCCATTCCAGCCATATTCAGTACAGGCAAGATTTATCATAGAAGGACACAGATGAGAGTACAAGAATAGAGTCTCAAGCTGCAACAAAGGAAATTTCAGTTCTTCACAATGAGAGTGCTATGGACCAGAGTACTTTTTATGAAGGCTTGTAATAAATCCATCCTTGGATATTTTATAACCACAGCTTAGCAAGAAGGCAGCAAGCAACAACTCTTGATACAACGCTGAAGCTGATCTGGCTTTGAACTAGACAACAGATGACCTCCAGGGATGTCTCCCAGAATTATTTTTTCTATTATTTCCTATGTCTATCACAAGTTTCTGACACCACTAGGCTATAAGCAGCATAGATAAACACGCACAAAAAAATATGCTTAACCAAACTGATGAAATGACTGGCTTGGTAAATGAGGGGAAGGAAGTCTACCTGGCCTGTAAGGCCTTCAGCACTTTGTCCTACAAGGTCTTCATAAAGAAGCTTATAAAATATGAGCAGGATGAGCAAACAGTGAGATGAATTGAACACTGACTGAATAGCCAGAACCAGCGGGTGGTGATCAGTGGCACAAAGCCTAATTGGAGTCTGGAAATTAGCAGTGCACCTCAGGGATGAATACTGAGTCTAACGATGTTCGACATCTTCATTAATTATCTGGATGACAGGGCAGAGTGTACCCTCAGCAAGTTTGCAGATAACACAAAACTGGGAGGAGTAGCTGATATGCCAGAGGGTTATGTCACTAACCAAAGGCAATTCAAGTGGGTGGAGAAATGGGCTGACAGGAACCTCCTTAAGTTCAACAGACAGAAATGGCAAGCCTTGATCCTGGGGAGGAACAATCTCAGGCACCAGTACATGCTGGACCCACCTAGCTTGAAAGCACCTTTTCAGAAAAGAACCTTAGGGTTTTGCATGGACACCAAGGAGAACATGAGCCAGCAGTGTGCCCTTGCTGCAAAAAAAGGCTAACAGTGTCTTTGGCTGTGTTACACAAAGTATTGTCAGTGAGCTGAGAGATCTGATCCTTCCCTTCAACTGAGCACTGGTGTGCTATGTCCAGTTCTGAGCTACCCAGTGCAGGAGAGACATGGGCATAATAGAAAAAGTCCAATAAAGGGCCACAATCATGATCATCACTCCTTTGAGTAAAGATTGAGATAGCTATGACTGTTCAGCCTGGAGAAGGGGAGGCTCAGGAGACAAGGAGACTAAGAGGTGACCTCATTGCACTCTACGGCTTCCTGAGGAGAAGTGAAGGAGGTGACAATCTCTTCTCCCTTGTCATCAATGATAGAATACATATGAACAACACAAAGCTGCATCAGGGGAGGTTCAGATTAGATTTAGGAAAAAATTATTTACCATGAGGGTGGTCAAACACTGTTACAGGCTTCCTAAAGAGGTGGTTGATGCTCTATGCCTGTCAGCATTCAACAGGCTGACTGGAGTAATGCTCTCAACAATATGTTTTAACATTTGGTTAGCCCTATTCTTTTCTCTTCTGTTCTATTCTATTTTACTGTTTTGGCCAAGGTTTTAAAGGCAGATTTTGGTATGGCAGTAGAAGTCAAACCTTCCCACCAATACTCCATTAAATTTTGTTGCCATGAGACAGATGGCAGCAGAGGGGCAGTCTGACAAAATGGTGTCTAACATGGAAGTGCATATGAAGAAAAGATGTGTCACTGAAGCCCTCGACAAGGAAAAAAAATTGCACTCATTGACATTCATTGACACATGCTGAATGTTTATGGAGACCAGACAATGGATGTGAGCACAGTGAGGCAGTAGTGCATTTCAGCAGTGGTGACAGTGACAGTGGGCCACCTCTGTTAGTGCAGATTTTTACAAAAGTAACATGCAGACTCTTGTTCATTGATGGTGAAAATTCATAGCTAATGGTAGTGACTATACTGATAAATAGCATTTTGTAGCTGAGAATTTATCAAAAATGTTATTGTGTTTTTTCTATCTGTTGTAGTTCCATGGAAATAAATAGGAGGCATTACATTCTGAGCAACCTATGTTGAAAGTTGATTGATAGGATATTTTTTTGAGCGCTGAACACTTATTTTACTTTTCTATTGCTTAGTGTGGTATGAACTAAATTTATTATCCGATGCAATGAACAATACGCAAATCAAATAAAGTTAATTCAGCTGAAAGCTTTGATTTAAAAATGCATCCAATGACAAACATATTATCTAACTTTATGCAATGCAGATTTAATTTGTGTGTTTCTAACATGATTCAATCCACTGCTCTTTTTCTCTAATTGTTCTGAAAGTGCTGAATATTTTGAATAAGAAATAACATAAATAAATGCCATGTCATTTTAGTTATTCCTTGCTTGTATTAGTAAGAAAAGTAAGGCAATTTGACATAATCTGCCTGGAGATCTTACAATGATTAAGGCAAAAAGCATTTATAAAGAAACTTAATGAGATTTTTTAAGTGAACAAAACCAGTTTTTCATAATAGCATAAGAATTAAGATTTCACAGCATGATCCTTCTACACAGATGCCAAGAAGTCATACAGATTATTAAAACACAAATGAACTTTTAAGAAGCTATAATCATCTATACAATACAAAAACTGTTTAAATGAAAACAGAAAATTGAATTCAAAATCATTATTTCATGAACATCAAAGCTAAGGATGCAGCTAAGTTAAGATTTTGAAAGATTATTACATCTGAAGTAACCTACCAAGTCATTCCATTCTCAAAATGTTTACTATGTGAATGTAGATTCCAAACATGATTAAGTGGGTGAAAAAAGATTCTACATTCCCTTTTCACCACTGCTCCTTGGGATTTATCATAAATCCAGGTTGTTAAGAGCTGGAGTTTGTCCCTAATAGTGTCCTCTCTCATATAGGCAGTTAGGAAAAAGATGAGGTGAGGAATAAGTCATCCTTTATTACAAAAAGTATTATAACTTGTTACTGAGCTTCAGAAAAAAATTATGATGCTGGTAATACAAAGATATTGTGCAGATGAAATTTTAGACCAATTTCAGATTAGGAACATCTGGTTCCATTTGGATGCCTCTGGTACTGCAAGAGTATCCCATCTTCTAGCCAAGTGAATCTAAAACAAGAATTCCATAGCATTTTCCCCCTGGCAGAAGTTAAAAACACCTCCACCTGCACTGCGATAATACTACATAAAAACTGGTTGTCTGGTTCCAGTATGAATCTATTTGTGTAATAACAGCATTAGTGGATAGAGTAAATTCCAGTGCCTCGGTGGATGTAATTTTTTCACTCTTCTCAGCTAGAAAGAGAAAAGAAAAATAAAATATGTTAACAAATAAAATATAATCCAAACCCCAAAGAAAAGAAAAAAGTAGGAGAAAGAACTGATGAAAATTCACATGAATCACTACCTCCTCTCTTCTGAGGTCATTTATCTGCTAATAGTACCAGTTTCATCAAAGCTATATCCAAATTACGGAAAAATAAAAGCATTGATTTTGCTTATGTTTCTCTGATAAAATATCAAGATATATTTTCATAGAAAGAGAATTTGGAAATTGATTGTTTCGACACAGGAGAACATCACATGAAGATGGTAAAAGCACTGAGCATGAAATACTGGTCTGGAAATTAAGTTAACTAAGTAGAAGCTATCAGGAGTGCACTGATCCCCCAAATTGACAAAAGTCTGAATAGTCATAAGGAAATGTTAATACTCTGCATACCAAGTAAGAACATTAATGCATGAAACACAGTCATAAAATGTGCTAATATGACATCAACTCAGGAAAAGAGGGATGGACTAAGAAGCTTAAATTATTAGGCAGTATGCCTAAACACAAATAGGACTTCATATGTTCTTTATAGAGTGGCTTAATGTTGATACTACTTAAAAAAAACCAAACAAACAAACAAAAACACATTTTAATCATTTCATATATATTTATTAATTCTACATAGATATTTACTTTTACTTTGTCCTAATAAACACCTCTACGAGCTGTATAAAACTGAAGAGCTTATGCTATTTCTGGCATTTCAAATATTTTGTTACTGATTTTCAGTTTTTACTTTGGGAAGTTGGTATATGTTTGTTTTATCATTTCTACCTTTCACAGTGATTGTTATGTAAATAATTGCATGATAAAATACATGTGATCAGCAAGATCACAGAATCACAGAATCACAGAATCAGTAAGGTTGGAAAGGACCTATAAGATCATCTAGTCCAACCATCCACCTATCACCAATGGTTCTCGCTAAACCATATCCCTCATCACAGCATCCAAACGTTCCTTGAACACCTCCAGGGTCGGTGACTCCACCACCTCCCTGGGCAGCCCATTCCAGTGCCTGACCACTCTTTCAGAGAAGTAGTATTTCCTAATATCCAGCCTGAATCTTCCCTGGCACAGCTTGAAACCATTCCCTCTAGTCCTATCACCAGTTACACGAGAGAAGAGGCCGACCCCCAGCTCACTACAACCTCCCTTCAGGTAGTTATAGAGAGCAATAAGGTCTCCCCTGAGCCTCCTCTTCTCCAGACTGAACAATCCCAGCTCCCTCAGCCGCTCCTCATAAGGCCTGTGCTCCAGACCCCTCACCAGCTTTGTTGCCCTTCTTTGAACACGTTCCAGGGCCTCAATGTCTTTCTTGCAGTGAGGGGCCCAGAACTGGACACAGTACTCAAGGTGCGGCCTCACCAGAGCTGAGTACAGGGGGACAATTACTTCCCTGCTCCTGCTGGTCACACTACTTCTGATACAAGCCAGGATGCCATTGGCCTTCTTGGCCACCCAGGCACACTGCTGGCTCATGTTCAGCCGAGCGTCAACCAACACCCCCAGGTCCATTTCCTCTACACAGTCTTCTAGCCACTCCGCCCCAAGCCTGTAGCGTTGCTTGGGGTTGCTGTGGCCAAAGTGTAGGACCCGACATTTGGTCTTATTAAACCTCATCCCATTGGCTTCAGCCCAGCTATCCAGCCTGTCCAGATCCCTCTGTAGGGCCTCGCTACCCCCAGGCAGATCGACACTTCCAGCCAACTTGGTGTCATCTGCAAACTTACTGAGGGTGCACTCAATGCCCTCATCCAGGTCATCAATAAAGATATTGAAGAGGACAGGCCCCAGCACCGACCCCTGGGGAACACCACTCGTGACCGGTCGCCAGCTGGATTTAGCTCCATTGACCACCACTCTCTGGGCCCGGCCCTCCAGCCAGTTCCTTACCCAGCCAAGAGTGTACCTGTCCAAGCCATGGACTGCCAGCTTCTGCAGGAGAATAGCGTGGGAGACAGTGTCAAAGGCTTTGCTGAAGTCTAGGTAGACTACATCAACAGCCTTTCCCTCATCCACCAGGCGGGTCACTAGATCATAGAAGGAGATCAGGTTGGTCAAGCAGGACCTGCCCTTCGATGGAGTCAACACGGGTTTATGCTCTTTACCTTCTGTCGTGGTTTTATGATTTTTGGTTATTGGTATTCCACATCATAACATAATGTAGTGCACTGGGAGTTAAAGAGTTAGTGGTCCAGTTCTGGACACCTGTCCGAAAGAGAAGAAGAACTACATACCCCAGAACACTTTGTGTTCAGGGAGGAGATATAACCCCTGGCAAGGTCACTTGATGTTTTTTCCTTTGGGTCTCCTCCACGCTGCTCACCTGACTGTGCATCTCACCTCAGCGTATGGTGAGGCCTTCAGTTCTCAGACACTCTTTCTCTCATTATATTTGATTTATTAGCTTCAATTCTAATTATATTGTATTATAGTATATATATTGTGTGTGCGTGTATATACATATATATATATAGTATATATATTTTATATAGTATATATATTGTATATATGGCGACTCCACCCAGGGAAGTGGTGGAGTCGCCATCCCTGGCAGTGTTCAAGAGGCGCCTGGATGAGGAGCTACGAGATATGGTCTAGTAGCTTGTGGTACTAATAGGAATGGGAAGGCGGTTGGACTAGATGATCTTGCATGTTGTTTCCAACCTTGTGATTCTGTGATTCTGTGATAGTGTGTTATCTGGAATTCCAATACTATATTTAGTAAATTAGTTTTGTTTCTCCTCAGATCGTTGCTGCTGTTTTTAATTATTCGCGGTCCCCTGTTTCCCCTCTTCTGGAGGCACGGATTTGCAAATCCCTCCGCTCCGCTGGTCACGGAACCAGGCTGATCCAGCCCATAAACCACTGACACCTTCTCTTTGTATACCCTTAGATACATACCATCCCATTTTTCAAGAGGCTTTATATTCCAACTACTTTTGGACATTATTCTGATTGAAATGTATAATGTTTGACATGCAATGTGCAATATTAAAACTTGATCTTCTAATGGTTTGCCACATTATTTGAACACTTTTTGCAAAACAGAAGTTCGCTACTGCATTCCAAAGTTTCATTTACATGTTTTTGTTATATCTTACTACATTCAATTTTTTATTTTTTATTTTTATTTTTTTTAGAATCAAAATAAAATTTATTATAATTTCTTGTGGGGAAGAGGTTTCCTGGCTGCTCCATTTAAAACTGATTTTCTCTAAAGAAAATATATGTGAAGTATATGTGAATAAATAAAGAAAAAAGTTTAAAAAAAAAATAAAGATATGACTACATTAAAAGTTACTAAAATAGTGGCAAAACTAACTTCCTTCAAGTCTTTATTGAGCTATGCATTTTGCAGGTATATTGGGTGTCCATGTCAAGGTGCTGGCAGAAGGGTTCCCAAAGAGGGGGGACCTCTCTGAGAGAAAGCCAGAGGCTGTCCTGTTGTGAAACAGCAGCATTGTCTTCTCTTTCAAAACTGTCTTGTTATAAAGAATCATAGAATCATATAACCACAGAATATCTCAAGTTGGAAGGAAATCATAAGGATCATTGAATCAGACTCATGACTGCACACAGGATCACACAAAAGACAGATCATATGTTCAGATACTTGAACTCTGGCAAGCTCAGTGCCATGACCACTTTCCTGCAGAGGCTGTTGCAGTGCCTGACAACCCTCTGGTGAAGAGCCTTTTCCTGATATCCAACCTGAAAGCATAAAATGTATAAGAAAGAGCCAACAATTTTTTTTCTGCATGGAAGAATTCAGTGACACACCTTTGCTTCATATGCGCTTCCATGTTAGATGTTATTTTGTCAGACTGTACCTCTGCTGCCATCTGTGATATGCAACAAAATATAATGGAATATTGGCAGGAGGGTTCACCTTCTATTTCCATGTCACCAACATCCAGCTCTGATATTGTGAGTCAGGATAATAAAATAGGAGACATTACTTTCGGAACAGTTCTTGTAAAATTCTGTAAGGAAAAACATTCTAGAAAACATGCAAAATAGAATATTGTTAAGGCTTATGAAGTTTTAAATTTACTGCAAAATATAAAGAAATCCAGAACAGAATAGCAAAATTCTTTGTTTCCCTCAACATAATGTGGAAAATAAATCAACTAGATTTGTTGCATGTAGATGTATTCACATGTAAATCAGAGAAAATTGCTCTCTCATTTTATGAAGATTGTATTGCATGTTTCATATAGCCTACTGTCATTGACAATGTCATCATGCTTTTTCAGGAATGGAGAATGTAGGAGGTAGGTAGATAATAATATCTGGATGTCCTTGAGTCTTCCCTACAGAAAAAAATGCATGCTACAGTAAGTGTTTGTTTTAGCTATACTTAGGAAAAAATATACCCAATTGCATTTTAAGATAAGGAATTTTTTTCTAAACACTTGTTTAAAGTATCATTTTTTTTATAGTCTTTATCTCCTAGAAGAGAAAACAAAGCCAAACTACAGAACACATGAAGTATAGTCTTCGAATGTAACGTTTATAAGACAACAGAGAGTGATGAATAGTCCATTCCCTATCCCATCCTCTCTGAATTAGTACTGTAAACCATATTTTTAAAGCATTTTTAGCAAAAACTTTTATTTCTGTATGACATGATTATTTATCAGGTGAGTAGGCTTGTTTTGACTAAAGCTTCACATTTTCTGCAAAATGAAGTACTTCTGCAACCTGAATCTCTCAGGCACAGAAAACTGTTCCCTTGAGGTTGAATATTTGGCTTCCTGAATATGTCATTCTAAAGAAAGCAGATACATCTTGCAGATTCAGTTACGGAGAGGCAACGCCATCGTTTTCTGTTAATAAAACAGTTTATCTTTTACTGTGGCAATCAGAAAAGCTAATCCTAATGAAGAAAAAGTCAAGCGTTTAGGGGTTGGGTAGGTGACTGAAATGGCTCATCAGGTCAAGATGCAAAGCAGTTTGGACTGGGAAAATTAAACAGCTGGTGATTATTGTTTGCTAAGACTGGGCTCAAATGTGCACACCTTAAATGTATGGTTTTAATTTACTTTTAAGTTAAAAAATATTTTTTTTGTGTTTTAATACACCACTTGTATTTAATAAATCTGTCATGTTTGTTTGTTGATAATACACTATTTTCAGAAATAATTTTAGAGTCCAGGGAAAATCAAGCTAAATTTTTCTGTTTAATACTGCAATGTACATAAAACGTATCTACAATATTTCAGTATTTGGTGACAGCATTTGCTTTGAATGAAAATACGAAAAATACTGTATCTTTACCACACATTATATTATACTTGCATGTGTGACTAGGTAAAGCCATATGCTTCTGAAGTGGTTAATATTCTGTAAATTCATGATTGGTGTTTACAGAACATGATTCAAGTGGCTGAAAAGGCGACATCTGAGAAAGAATTAGCCATCATAATAGAAATTAGGGTAACAGTTATAAGCCTTTTTGATGTAAGACCTGGAGAAAGTAAAGTAAAAAAAAGAAAAAAAAAAAAAAAGAAAAGATAATAATTCAAAACCAACCAACCAAACCCCCCACCTCCCCAAAGGAAAAAATCAAACAGGACTGGCAGTACTCAGAGGCACTAGACTGGCTATAGAGTCTTATGCAGCAACTAGCAGTGCAGCAATAAACTTTTTTTTCTACAGAAAAACATCTGTAAAGTTTTATAAATATTCCCATTCCACAGTCAGGTAAAACAAAGACCCTTTGAAGTGCCTTACCACAAACAAGACATTAGTCAACTGACGAAAGCTTTTTCTGAGCTTTTTGTCCCAAATTCTAGCACTAACTTTGCTATTTTTTGACAAAAAGAGAAAGATCAAGCAATCAGCCTTCTGACAGCACTTGTTCTGTAAAGGGTAGGAGGAGAGGAAGGAAGGGCTTAAGTTTGTTCTGCAGAAGGAAGTATTCCCATGTTGTAGTAACATGGAGTAAATTCACTGCCATAAGTTTGTCTTTAGTTTTCTATCTCGTAACTGAGACTCCAGCCTCCAGGGTGTAAAGATTCCACCCCCCTCCCTCAATAATCTAGAACACAAAGTAGTTAGAACATGTTAGGACATGAAAAATCCATCTTTAATTTAGACTTCTGTGAAGAACTTTGAACTCAGAAGTGGTCTCTTCAACTTGTTTTTGAAGCAAAATTTTTTTGGAGGAAGTTTTGTTCTAATCACCGATTCTATCCTTAAATTAAAACAACTAAAGCCACTGAAATTTTACTGAAATTTCTATGCTCCTGAAAGCAAGCCTTCTTTTCACCATTTATTGAGTAAAGTTTTAAAATTAATTGAAGCGCCAAATTGAGACGCAAAAAGTTGCTTTAAATTGAAGTGATAAGAATGTTTCCTGCTGACTCTGGTGGAGATAGAAACAATAATCTAGTCAGAGATTATCATAATCTCACGAAGCTTTATGTTCTGTCCATTCCTCAATTTTGGAAGTTTTGGGAAATGCTTAGTGGGTAGGCCAAAACTATTTCCTGTTGAGGGGAGCACTGACCAAAAACTCTATGCATAGTCCCTTGGAGCTTAGTTTTAATTTATTTATTGTAAACACCAACTATATACATATATATACATATAACAAATCAAGGAGCTTATGGAAAGAATAGTATGCTATTGCTATTTTATCACTCGTTTTTTTTCCTTCATCTTAAAATGAGATTATAAATGCAATAAAAGAATTTTTTGAAGTTTATATGCTATTTATTCAGTTGCCATACCGAGAATGCACAGGACTTTTTTTTTTTTTTTTTTTCTTTCCTATTGTATTTATTCCTTTCTCTTTTCAGATCTAGAGAACAAACACATAATTACCATAACAATCCAAGTTGGGAAAAGGGTAAGTCAGAAACTGAAAAATCTTTGATGTCCATTATTCTAGACAATATGTAAAATTGCTAAGGAAGATGTGTCTAAAGTACCTTGATTTAATTTGTGCATAGGAAGTCAGAACTAGAGATATTATTGAGATGCCTAGGGGAAGGTCATGTTAGAAGTACAGTCTGATTTAGTGCTGAAGGCCATCACACATCTGGACTTATTAGAGTTTCAGAGTGGAATGATGGAGTGCATTTCAGGCTGCAAGCACCGCATTAAGGACAGTTCTTTTTTAGATAGAAAATGAATAAAAGGTTGTAAATTTACAGTGCCACCTGCTCCCTTTCTGCTTCATTCTGCCTTATTCTCACTTTCATCCCTGTCTCCATTTTCATTTCTTCCCCTTAGCAAAAATAGATGTAGGTTTAGTTTTGAATAGCAATAAATAAATAAATAAATAAATAAATAAATAAATAAAAATCAACAAACAAACAAAAAATCAACTCAAAGCCAACCAACAAACAAACAAACAAACAAAAAATTGTCCAACCACCACTTCTCTGAAAGCAAACAAGCAGATGAAATCACTGAAAAAAACAAGCAAACAAAAAACTGTGTACTCAGATAGAATCTTTAGTATTTGCACCTGATCTCACTTATATACCCTACAGTTTTAATTTTATTTTTAACTAAACTGTCTTCAGATCTTGGATAACTACGCACTCTATTTGGTTAAGTGATTATATGAAGAATTAGAAGCAGTGTGAAAAGAATGCAAAAGGGCTCCAGTATGCTTTCTTGTCCTTTAAGCAATTTCATGAACAATGATCTCATCTTTCTGTTACATCTTTCTGTTATAAATAAATAATAATTCACTATGAAAGAAAAATATTTATTGCCCAAGTCAATGCACACAAATTCCAGTTCTGTATATCATCAGAGAATCAGAGAATCGCCAAATTGTAGGAGTTGGAAGGGATCTCTAGAGATCATCTAATCCAATGTTTTTTTCTAAAGTAGGTTCCCTATAGTAAGTTGCACAGGAAAGCGTCCAGGTGTGTTTTGTATATCATCAGAGAAGGAGACTTCACAACCTCTCTGGGCAGCCTGATCCAGTTCTTGGTCACCTTCAAAGTAAAGAAGTTTTTTCTCATGTCTGTATGGAATTTTTTATATTTCACATTGTGGATGTTGCCCTTTGTTATGTCACTGGGCCCTCCTGAAATGAGCCAGACTCCATCCACTTGGCTTCCGCCCAATAGATACTTGTATGCATTGATAAGATGCTCCCTTATTCTTCAGGTTCAAGGGTCCCAGGTATCTCAGTCTTTCCTCCTAAGGGAGATGCTCCAGGTCCCTTATCGTCTTCATGATGACGCCTTGACACCTTCTACTAGATGCTCTCTAGAAGTTCCCTGTCTTGAACTGAGGAGCCCAGAACTGGAAACAGTACTTCAGATATGTCCTCACCAGGGTAGAGTAGAGAGGGAGGACACCTCACTTGACCTGCTGACCACGCTCTTTTTAATGCACCAAAGGATACCATTGGCCCTTCTTGGCCACAAGGGCACACTGCTGGCTCACAGCCAACCTGTTGTCTACCAGTACATCCGGGTCCTTCTCTGTGGAGCTCCTTTCTAACAGATCAGCCCTTAACCTGCACTGACACATGAGGTAACTCCTGCCAAGTGTAAGACTCGACATTTGCCCTTGTTGAATCTCATAAACTTCCTCTCCACCCAACTCTCTAGCCTATACATATGTATTATTATGTATGTGGTTTTTCTTTTTTTGAAGTAAATTGTATTTGCAATATTTTGAAATTTTCTTGCAACTGGATACTATTTTTCTAATAAAAGATAACATGAGATGCAGGGCCTACTAAATAGAATAGTTTAAGCAAGTAGCTAATATTTATTTATTTATTTATTTATTTATTTATTTTATCTTCTTTTCCTTTTACAAAAAGTAATATCAGAAGTTCTCTCTCCTTTTTTTTTTTTCTTT
>JACDJE010000343.1:1170129-1241908 GCA_016647715.1 Pavo muticus | reverse complement strand
AAAAAAAAAAAAAAAAAAAGAAAGAAAGAAAGGAAAAAAAGGAGAGAGAAAGACAACTGAGAAGCAGTGGAAGAATTCATTGATAAATAATCATTTGTGTGAAAATTCCCATGTGTTCTAGGAGGTATTTACAAATACAACATTAGAGTTCAGGTTGACCTGATCACTTAGACCCCTACAAATCTTCTGTCGATATCAATATCTGAGCTAAACCAAACAACCAACCAACCAAACAAAAAAACAGGATCTTTTCTATACTCAATGACAGAAATAATCATACTTCTCTGGCAATATTTAACACCTTCGTCAGTGACATGGACAGCGCAATTGAGTGCACCCTTAGCAAGGGCTGACACGATAGAGGGAAGGGACACCATGCAGAGAGACTTTGACAAGCTTGAGAGGTGGGCCTGTGTGAACCTCTTGGAGTTCACATGGAGTAAGGTGAAGTACAAGATTCTGCATCCAGCTTGGGCAATCTCAAACAGACATGGGGATGAGTCTGATAGCAGTCCTGAGGAGAAGAGATGTTGGTTGATGAGAAACTGAACATATCCCAGGAATATGCACTTGCAGCCCAGAAAACCAACTGCATCAAAAGAAGTATGGCCAGCAAGTTGAGGAAAATGATACTCTCAATTTATTCCACTCTTGTGAGACCCGACCTGGAGTACTGCATTCAGCTCTGGAGTCCCCAGTACAAGAAGGACATGGAACTGCTGGAATGATTACAGAGGAGGGCCATGAAGATGCTCAGAAGGCTGGAGCATCTCTCCTATGAAGGCAGGCTGAGAGAGTTGGAGTAGTTCAGACTGGAGAAGAGAAGGCTTCAGGAAGACCTTACTGCAGCCTTCCAGTACTTAAACGGGATCTTCAAGTAAGCCAAAATATTTTTATATTATCATAAATGTTATTTTCGAAATGACAGAGTGCCCTTAATAACATGTTTTTGGTCAACAAATGCAGAGCTAGTAAACAGAAACAAAATATGCTACTGTTGTCGCATATCAAAGAAGTAATGTATAAAAATAATCCTTTTAAACAAAAACTCTGAATTTTATTTTTTTTTTGGTATCATATCATTTCAGTCTATTGCTCAACCCAATTACTATGAATATTAAAGTCTTGCATGCCACTGATTTAAAAAATCAGTTTTATTCATCTGGAACTGAGTATTTTCTTCACTGAATGATAAGATAATAAAACAATTTGATACGGAACAGTAAATTAAGTAGAGGAAATGTTCAAGAATAACAATAATTTTAAACACAGCCCTTGTTTCTATTGTTTCAAGAACTTTCAGTCAATACTAAAATGTAAATGGGGTATTTTTTTCTTGGAAAATAATCAAGTACTTCACAGTAATAAGTATGGATTTTCATTGTACATTTCCTTTTCTTTTTGCACTCTTACTTTCCCTGCAGGGTATTACACGCTTACAAGAAGGAATTTTTTTAAAGCATATTCAATGAGTGTATGGCAAGCATAAAATAGTAAGGAGTGGTGGGTAGGAAAGTGTATTTTCTTCCCTTTAATGCTCTATTTAGTGAATTGGAGGAAGAACTACCAGAATGCTAAGTTAAACATTAGAAATACAGTGAGATCACCTAGAATTCTGGTAATAGAATGAATTAATCAGAAACACATGGTTTATTTACAGGTAAACTATATAACTGTAAGTATTTTGTGGAAAATAAACATATCAAAGAAAATGGTGCACACTGTAAGAAGAAAGGTACTTGTCCTGAAGACAGAAGTCAACAGATTTTCACGTTGTCAGCAGTGGGAACAAACTCGGACACATCTAAAGACTCCTGACCAAATGAGAAACTTTCAATTGACTTTGATTGACTTAGAGCATGCTGTGCAAGTCTTCCAGGAGGGGGGGAAGAAAAAGAGAGAGAGAGACTTTCAAAAGCATGAAGAACAGTTAGGGACTCAACTCCCACTGAATACTAATGACATGCATGTTACCTCCAACTTTGGAAATATTCCTTTGAAATATAATTTAAATATTTTTCTATTGTTTAACAGTAACGTTATTGTAATAGGAATAGTAACTTAATCTCCCAAGCCACATGGTCAATTGTATGTGGATTGTATAAGATTTTGCATTCAGTAAAAGTCACGGCAGCCTCTAAAACCTTAACAGCTTCTGCATCACACTAAGTGTACATAATCAAATCACAGAATATTATGTTGTTTGTAGACATTATTGTATCTGCACTTTAGCCTTTAAAAGCAAATTATTTTTACTTAATATTTTCAAATTTTCAATAATATTTACTCTATACTATTTGTTTATTTTTTATGGTCTGGGAAAGGGAAAGGGTAAGGAAAGAGCAGGGAAGGGGATGGAAAGGGAGGGGAGGGAAGGGAAGGGAAATGTTTTGAAGAACTGTAAATGTTTTGAAGAACTCAGCATAAGTCCCCTAGATGCATATCCATATATTTTGTTGTACATACAACCGTGTGTTTCCCATGATCCTAATTCGACAGTCGTTAAATATTTGTTCTTCATGATTTTAAGGTGTTTTTATTATTATTATTATTTTTGTTTAATTCAGTCCTCTACAGTTTCAAGAGATGTAACCTCAAGCACGTAAGGACACTGTAAGCTGATGAACTGTGTTCTGCCTGAGGCAAGAAGCAAAATAGAACAAAGCCTCTTAGAGGTATGAATTGTCCCATTCATCTCACTCTGAACTTCCACAACTCCTTATTTCCATGGAAGCAGAACTTGACACTTGTTTTCAAGGATATTCTTATTACCAAAGGTGAACTTGAATGATAGTTCTTTGAAATCAGCCATGTATGAATACAAACATATAAAATGTATATAAAATAAAAATCTTACTATGTATATTTATTGCTTCCTATTTTCTGGTGCCAGATTAGGAACTTCTGCCTTATCAGTTTCTGTGTGTAATGGAGTAAAATGTTGCTGAAAGTTAATTGTAGTTTGATCTTAAATGGAAAAAATAAGGATAAATAGTGAAATATTTCTAAACTATAGAAAAAAGAACTGAAGGAGAAAATTGAAGTTTTTTGTTGCAAAGGTGGGAAGAGAAGGGGTAAATAAGTATGGTTCCATTTATTTTATCTTGATTTCCATAAAATAATGTTATTGAATATGAAACAGTAAGATGAATCCAATGTTTTCACTTCTATGTGCTATGCATATTTACATTTAATTCTTATAACTCTGTTCTGGTTTTTACTGTGATAGAGTTAATTAATTCTTAGTAGCTCGTTAGGTGCTATGTTTTGGATTCAGAGTGAGAATAATGTTGATAAAACACTGGTGTATTAGTTGTTGTACAACAATACTTACACTAAGTCAAGGATTTTTCTCGTGCTGTCATGACAGCGAGGAAGCTGGAGATGCAGAATAAGCTGGGAGGGTTCTGACCCAGGAAAACTGACCCCAGCTGGCCAAAGCGACATTCCACACTATACTACATCATGCTCAGCAATAAATCTGGAGGGAGCTGGCTGAGAAGGTGACCCCTGCTCAAGAACTGACTGGGCATCAGTCAGCGGGTGGTGAGCAATTGCAATGCACGTCACTTGGTTTGTATATTATTTTCTCATTATTAGTAGTAGTATTTTGTCTTCTATTTCTGCTCTATTAAACCATCTTTATGTCAGTTCACAAGTTCTTCCTTTTATCCAATTCTCTTCCTATTTGTGCTGTGGAGGGAGAGTATGAACAGCTGCATGGCGCTTAGCTGCTTGCTGTGTTAAACCACAAGAACATCTTTAAAATTCCTGCTGTCAAACATAACTGTAAACTAATTTAATGCTAATTAGTATAATAATTCAACATTTTTAACTGCTTATCGTTTGCATTATGGTTGTGAATTTGAATTAAATTCAGTATATTGATTTGAAATTACAAAATTTGCAGTAGCTTTTATAAAATTCATATAGACTCTTAGTACAAAATCCACACCAATACCTTGCTATACAGTCCTCCAGTGCTAAAGCTGGCCTTTCTTTGATCACAGATATGGGCTAAATTACTTCGAGATATTTCTCCCAACCTAAATGATTCCATAATTTCTTGTTTTTATTATAAATAATATGTACTCTGCAGAAACAGTATTGTACTTAGTGTATGTATTCCTTGTATTTTTTTCTCCTCAAACTGACCCAAACTCTTTACCAACAACATTCTTCTTTTTATACAAATTAATGCAAGCTCTTCATGCTACTATGACTTTTTCAAGTATTTATCACATGACTGATCTAAAATGACATTCAGGTATTTAATGCATGTTGGGCAATTGTATTGTCTTCCGATTGATTCCTGAAAACAAAATAAAAAGTAACAAATAAATGATTGTATGAAGAATGATTTCAATATTTATGTCATTAATAAAGATATTCATAGAATCACAAAATCATAGATTTGTAGAATCATAGAATTATAGAATCACAGAATGGCTTGGATTGGAAGGGACCTCAGAGATCGTCTACTTCCAAACTACCTGCAGCAGGCGGGGTTGGCAACCACTAGATCAAGCACTAGGTCAGGTTTCCCAGGCCCCATACAACCTGGCTTTGAATGAGTCTATGCATGGAGCATTTACAACTTCACTAAGCAGCCTGTTCCAGAACTTCACCATCTCTCAGTGAAAAACTTACCCCTGACATCTAATCTAATTCTCCCCTCCTTTTGTTTAAAACCATTACCCCTCACAGTGAGGTCTCCCTTCTCTTCTCCAAACTGAACAAGCCTAGCTCTCACAACCTGCCTTCATAGGAGGGGTGTACCAGCCCTCTGATCGTTCTTGTGACTCTCCTCTGGACCCTCTCCAAAAGCTCTAACTTATATCAAACAGTACTGGTCCCAGTAGAGATCCCTCAGGTGATACCACTAGTCACAGATATCCATCTGGACATAGACACCACAACTCTCCAGATGCATCTATCTAGTCAATTCTTCATTCAATGAATAGTTCACCCTTTAAAATGCATATTTTGTTAATTTGGAGAAAAGGATTTATTTATTTATTTATTTACTTACTTATTTATTTATTTGGGTCCATGTAAAAGACCTTACAGAAGTCCAAATAAATTACATCAGTTGCTTTTCCCTTTAGTCATTCCATCACAGAAAGGCACTGTATTTGCTAATGAATGATATCAATTACTTCACTTTTTTTTTTCCTTGACAGTGTCCTTTTTGCCAGTATTCATCCTTAAATGCTTCATTCAGCATTGATCACATCTATTCCCTTGTATCCTTGAAGCCAAAGTAGAATTACTTCTCCACCTTCACACAGCAGAATTAGACCTGAGTTACATCCAGAACAAAATTTTCTCAAAATCTAGATATCAGATTGGTATATTTGCATCAGGACAATCTCGTTATGAAAATACATATTTGCTACAAAGGTTCTAAGCATATTTATATGTTACTTGAAAATGTAATTTGGTATAATATGATTCACCCCATAAGAACTGTCATATAATTAAATTTCCTTCAGCTTATAGAGGGGAAAAAAAAAACACACGCACACACAAACACACAAACAGAAAACCCAGAGTTATTTCACTGTAAAAACTTACTGAATAAAGTAGAGGATAATGAGCCTTTAAGTAGTTATTTTAAGGATGAAAATTATTCTTTTGTGTATCATATTAAGCTAATGCACGTTTTTCAGTAAAAGTGCAGTAACAATGTACATGGTTCCTAGAATATACTGGAAAATTTAGATACAAATTAGAATACATTTAGAAAATAACTATGGAGAAAATCAGTGGTAACCTGTGTAGAACTGTTTTTTTCAAGATACACTAGTTTCTAGNCTTCTTTTCCTTTTACAAAAAGTAATATCAGAAGTTCTCTCTCCTTTTTTTTTTTTCTTTGTCCCCCCCCCCCCAACATATTTGTGTTGCTCATACAACTACATGGTAGAGAATACTGATAGGCACTATCTGCTGCACATTTTAGTACTGCAGAGCAAGGGCTGAATGATATTTGTCATAATAAAAATGCTGCTTCTTCTACCACTGTTATTGGACATATCATTTTTTGACTATATATGAACTTTTATATGCATTGGTAGCTGTTTACTTGTGCCTGCTCTTTTTTGAATCTGTTTTTGTAAATTATGTAGAGATTATAGTCAGATAAATACAAAACACTATAAAAATAAAGAAAACTTTCAAGCTCTGTCTATAATATGTTTTATATGTATATGGATTTATTCATTTATCTTTCCTTTTACTTAGTAGAAAAGTCTTTACAATAGCAGGTCTAAACAGTATTGTTACCATTAATGTATTTCAGTGAAACAGAACTTCAATGTATCTGTTAAATTTTGACAAGGAGAGCCATCGGGTACGATGGGAAACCATGAAAGTTTATATATTAACAGACTAATATTTACACAATTGAGAAAATGTATTGTTGAGGTTTTATTTTTGTGTGTTGCCGTGAACACAGAAATCAAACAAGCAAACAAGAAAACAAAGAGTAGTTGTATATTATCTCTTCTATTGAATTAATTAAAAACTAAAAGAGACTGGGAGTTTTGGAAGACCATTATCCTGATCTCATCATAAATATGTATTCAGCATTGCTGTTTGGATCAATGCAGTATGGGGCAGTAAAATGATGTACTGCATACAAAATTGAAGCTGATACAATAAAACTGTACTCTGTATGCACATGCACAGTGAACAATTTTCATGGATAAAAAAAGTCAGCTTTACAAAGTGTTCCCGTGTGTGAGTTTTTCCAAATATTTCCAAATGAAGTCTTTCTAAATTTATTTTGGAATTTTGTATGATTTTTGTGTTTACCCCTTTTGCAAAATACTAACTTCCTTGCTTCATGGTAGACCCTAATAAGGTAATTTTTAAGCAATTATTTAAAATCTATTTTCAAAATATTGATGTGTTTCTAGAGCTGGATTTTGTTTTTTCTATTCAAACTCTGGAAATAAACTTAGACCAAGAACATATCATATTTCCTATCCTCAAAAACAAACTGTGATGCTAATCTCCCCTCAAGCCAATGTTCTGCACTCTTAAGAAAACACGGTCCTGCCTCTTGTACATCTTCAGGATGAAAAAGTGAAAGACAATGTCCCTGAGTCATGCTTAACTCTTTCAATTTCCTTGTAAGTGGTCAAATTACTACAGATTCACAGAGAAATATTAATGATGATGATCTTTTTCCTGTTTCCTTTTCAAAATTAGTAAGATTTTTGTAATGATAATTTCATCCAATATTGGGAAACTATGAAAAATATTACATTGCCAATAAGCTTCATTTTTCCTTAGAACACAGACAGCTGTTTTTCCTTGCAAATAAATACAGATGAAAGCAAAGGAATGATCACTTATCTATAACAGAAATAAAAGTACACTTTGTAAACATGAAGGCCTTATAAAAGTGAGTCAACTATCCCATATGAAAAGATGTACTAGATAGCTAACACTCAAGTGATACAAGTCAAAGGTTCAGTTCATACTTACGTATGCTTATTCATTTGATATTCCATAATTGCATCTAACCTTATATAAAATGGCAAATCCCCTTTATTTCTGTAGACAGATAGAAAAATGCTATGATATAAAATCATAACTGCATCTACTTATATCAAGTAAGTAATGAATCTCGGTTAATCTTAAATATTTGATGTTGAGGTTTGCATCTTCAGATATATTTATCTATTAAAGCCTTGTTAGAAGTTGGAATGATTCTTTGAAGTAAAAATAAATAAATAAATAAAATCCCATCTGCTTACAGCACTCTAGACAAGTAGTTTTCTCATTTTATGATATTCTTGAATCAGATGAACAATAATAGAATTCAAAAATGTCCCTTATATTTTTTTTTATTGTTTTTGTTGTTATNTTTATGTCAGTTCACAAGTTCTTCCTTTTATCCAATTCTCTTCCTATTTGTGCTGTGGAGGGAGAGTATGAACAGCTGCATGGCGCTTAGCTGCTTGCTGTGTTAAACCACAAGAACATCTTTAAAATTCCTGCTGTCAAACATAACTGTAAACTAATTTAATGCTAATTAGTATAATAATTCAACATTTTTAACTGCTTATCGTTTGCATTATGGTTGTGAATTTGAATTAAATTCAGTATATTGATTTGAAATTACAAAATTTGCAGTAGCTTTTATAAAATTCATATAGACTCTTAGTACAAAATCCACACCAATACCTTGCTATACAGTCCTCCAGTGCTAAAGCTGGCCTTTCTTTGATCACAGATATGGGCTAAATTACTTCGAGATATTTCTCCCAACCTAAATGATTCCATAATTTCTTGTTTTTATTATAAATAATATGTACACTGCAGAAACAGTATTGTACTTAGTGTATGTATTCCTTGTATTTTTTTCTCCTCAAACTGACCCAAACTCTTTACCAACAACATTCTTCTTTTTATACAAATTAATGCAAGCTCTTCATGCTACTATGACTTTTTCAAGTATTTATCACATGACTGATCTAAAATGACATTCAGGTATTTAATGCATGTTGGGCAATTGTATTGTCTCCCGATTGATTCCTGAAAACAAAATAAAAAGTAACAAATAAATGATTGTATGAAGAATGATTTCAATATTTATGTCATTAATAAAGATATTCATAGAATCACAAAATCATAGATTTGTAGAATCATAGAATTACAGAATCACAGAATGGCTTGGATTGGAAGGGACCTCAGAGATCGTCTACTTCCAAACTACCTGCAGCAGGCGGGGTTGGCAACCACTAGATCAAGCACTAGGTCAGGTTTCCCAGGCCCCATACAACCTGGCTTTGAATGAGTCTATGCATGGAGCATTTACAACTTCACTAAGCAGCCTGTTCCAGAACTTCACCATCTCTCAGTGAAAAACTTACCCCTGACATCTAATCTAATTCTCCCCTCCTTTTGTTTAAAACCATTACCCCTCACAGTGAGGTCTCCCTTCTCTTCTCCAAACTGAACAAGCCTAGCTCTCACAACCTGCCTTCATAGGAGGGGTGTACCAGCCCTCTGATCGTTCTTGTGACTCTCCTCTGGACCCTCTCCAAAAGCTCTAACTTATATCAAACAGTACTGGTCCCAGTAGAGATCCCTCAGGTGATACCACTAGTCACAGATATCCATCTGGACATAGACACCACAACTCTCCAGATGCATCTATCTAGTCAATTCTTCATTCAATGAATAGTTCACCCTTTAAAATGCATATTTTGTTAATTTGGAGAAAAGGATTTATTTATTTATTTATTTACTTACTTATTTATTTATTTGGGTCCATGTAAAAGACCTTACAGAAGTCCAAATAAATTACATCAGTTGCTTTTCCCTTTAGTCACTCCATCACAGAAAGGCACTGTATTTGCTAATGAATGATATCAATTACTTCACTTTTTTTTTTCCTTGACAGTGTCCTTTTTGCCAGTATTCATCCTTAAATGCTTCATTCAGCATTGATCACATCTATTCCCTTGTATCCTTGAAGCCAAAGTAGAATTACTTCTCCACCTTCACACAGCAGAATTAGACCTGAGTTACATCCAGAACAAAATTTTCTCAAAATCTAGATATCAGATTGGTATATTTGCATCAGGACAATCTCGTTATGAAAATACATATTTGCTACAAAGGTTCTAAGCATATTTATATGTTACTTGAAAATGTAATTTGGTATAATATGATTCACCCCATAAGAACTGTCATATAATTAAATTTCCTTCAGCTTATAGAGGGGAAAAAAAAAACACACGCACACACAAACACACAAACAGAAAACCCAGAGTTATTTCACTGTAAAAACTTACTGAATAAAGTAGAGGATAATGAGCCTTTAAGTAGTTATTTTAAGGATGAAAATTATTCTTTTGTGTATCATATTAAGCTAATGCACGTTTTTCAGTAAAAGTGCAGTAACAATGTACATGGTTCCTAGAATATACTGGAAAATTTAGATACAAATTAGAATACATTTAGAAAATAACTATGGAGAAAATCAGTGGTAACCTGTGTAGAACTGTTTTTTCAAGATACACTAGTTTCTAGAATTAAAAAAAAAAAAAAAGTAAAAATTAAAAATTATAAAAAAATATTGAGAAATATAGATGGTATAGATGGTCCTAGGGCAGAAAAGGTGAGACTTCCAGAATTAAAATGAGGAAAATATGTTGCACATATAGTGTAATTGAATTAGTTATAAACTATGAAAAATACTACTATTTTTAAATATTACTTGAATACTTCAAGTAATAACTGAATGCAACTCCAGTTTGAAGGCACCTCACTTGGGGAGTACAAATGCAGGTATCTACATGTTGACTTGTCTAAATTTCTATTGTCCTTATATCTAAGGTGCAGAATCCAAAGGAATGAGGCCAGACTCTTTTCAGCAGTGTGTGGCCATAGGACGAGGGGAAACATCCACAAACTGGAGCATAGGAACTTCCACACAAATGTGTGTAAGAGCTTCTTCATGATAAGGGTGACAGCACTGGAACAGGCTGCCCACCCGCCTGGACACCTACCTGTTGCTCCGGGGACTCCAGGGCGCTTGCTTTGGCAGGGAGGTTGTACTTGATGATCTCTAGAGGTCCCTTCCAGCCCCTACAATTGTGTGATTCTGTGATTCTGTGAATTAAGTGTGCCACACATGACACTTTACTGGTGCACATTGGAGATGTTTGTTATTGCACATGATCTAGGGATTTCTATCTGGTCTCCATCTGCCACATAAATGTAGCTGTTCTATAGGTCCTCTACAAGCCCTTGAAGATGACTCAGACATGAAATGATGCATCAGCCATTACTGCTAAGACTGAACCTTGGGAATCCCAGACCCTGGAGGTAAGAGAGAGTCTGGGGAAGGAAAGACTTCCCCTTGGTAGAGGAGGATCTGGTCAGAGACCATCCAGGCAAACTTGACACACAAATTCATCGGCCCCAGCAGGATACACCCACAAATGCTGAGGGAGGTGGAAGAAGTTAAGGAAATCCATGGTGCAGACTCTTTTCAAAGGTGAGCAACAATAGAACAAAAGGCAGAGGGCAGGAACTGGAACACAGAAAGTTCCATACTAACACAAGGAAGAACATCTTTAGTGTCAGAGTGATGAGGCACTGGAGAGGGCTGCCTTTAAAGATTGTGGTGTTTCCTTCTCCAGAGATATTCAAGACTCACCTGGATGCTTTCCTCTGCAACTTACTGTAAGGAGCTTGCTATAGCAGGGAGTTGGACTCAATGATCTCCAGAGGTCTGTTCCAATCCCCTGTGAATTTTTGATTTTGTGACCCTTGCCTTTGTGCAGTCTATTGAACTGAGAACCAGTCAGCTGACTCCATATATATATCTACCTTATAGTGAGCTGAGTATGTTAACACATTTCCTTTACTGCCTTGACTATGTAATTAACTGTCCTGAGAATTTTTATTCCTAGTTCATATGTAGGAAGTAAAATTTAAGTCTCTCAATTTGGAGTTAAATTCAACAAACTGTTTGAAGTATTGTTCAAAAGCAATGCAGAAGGAAGAAACCCAAGGCTATTGAACTGTAGAATGAGAAACAAATAATCAAATGTATGTATGTTTCTAAATGAGAAATTTCCTTTTGTTATCTCTTAATTAGATTAATTTTAAGCATAATAAAAAATACATAAAAGTAATTTTTTTCTTGTCTGATACTGATTTCCATAATGTGAACACAGTGAAAATTAAGTAGTGATGTAGCAGGTCCTTTTTAAACAGCTTTTTCATTGTACCAAAGGTATGTGATAGTTTAATCAGTCTCTTTCTCAAAGAGAAAAAGAGTAACTGCTTTTCATACTGGTAACCTGTGGAGTACATTAAAAGAAAGAACAGTGATTTCAGGGCAGTGGATGTTCCTTGTATAGGACTCCAGCTGCTGCGAAGGCTTAAGCCAGAAAAGCTATCTTGAAAACTAGATTGCTTGATGACAGATTGTCAGAATGTATTAAGGTTCTTAAGATAACAAGAAATTTTATATGATAGGTAAAATTGCCTTGTGTTTCTAAATAACTGCCATTTTGAATGTTGTGATAGGAGGTGCCTAATATCACTGTGATGTGTTTGATTCTGAAGACTTATTAACTGCAGCACCAAAATTCCACATCATGGACAATCTAGTTTATTTCTCATAACTTTGCTAGTTCTGCCTTATCAAAAAGCTATTATAAGTCTAATTCTTTTTGGATTAGCCAAACGTGAGTCAAAAGTAATATATGCCCACAGTTATTTTCAGAGCCAATTAAGAGATTAAGATCATAATCAGTATCCAGATTCCATTTACATCTTTTGTTTTCATTTTTTCTCAGATATTTTCTATACATATTCTCAGTTTTTTTTTCTTCTGAATTTACTTGTATTCAAGCATATGGCTGATAAATACTTCTTAGTATTGCCCATCACATGAAATATGTAATAATAGGAAAGCCAGCTATCCTATGAGCAAAGTTTACCAGTTTAAAAAGTATACTTTGAAATTTGTCAAGCTGAAGAGCTTGCCCCAAGAGCAACCTCAATTAAAGGCAATAGTGAGAAAAACTAAGCAGTGAAAAGTGTTTTGTCCATACTCAAAGAACTTTAAATTAAAATTGGAAATAATAAAGGTAGGTGGCATTGAAGAAAGATTTATGAACATTTTACTACTCCATGCACCACATACTGCATCTTTCTGTACACTTCTTTCAAAAGTCTAGTTTAGATAGGTAGTTCTCTTTGTTTCTCATGAAAGTTTATTTCTTGTCTGCCAGGTATGTGCTCTTCCTATTTTTTGTTTATCCCTGTGAGTATTGCCAAACTTATTCTACAATAGCAAATTATCTCAATCAGAATTGTAGTCTCTCAGAGTGTAATCTGAATGTAGAATAGTTATTTCACAGTATTATTCATTGACTGAAAGCCGTGGATAAAACTGCTAAGTTAAACATTTTATTTGACTTTCTGGCACTACTGTGGATGTCTCCAATTATTTTCTTACAAGAATTAAATCTTTTGATTGTCATCTGCATGGCACAAGACATCTTGTACCCTTTGACCACAAGGCAAAGTCTGCTTCACAGCACATTTTAACCTGGAAATCTAGATATTCTTATTTTGCTTTACAGTCAGGAATGAGAGACATATACAGGAGTGTGCTCTTAGTGAGTTAAGTAATTTCTGAGGATGAGGAGATATTTTTCTATCCTGGGGGAATCTAAATGAGGTGGCCTAAATTCTTAGTTCATTAAAGAGCTTAAAATAAAGTGACATGAGTTTGGACTACCTTGACTCCATCTGATCACTAATCACTAATCAGCTCCTAGTCTTGAATTTAATCAAGCTCTTGTTATAAACATTAACTCTCCACATTAACACTGCTGACCATTTTCTGATCTCAAACTTTAAAAAAAAAAATGTAATAATGGATATGACTACTACACTGGTTATCATTTTGGGCAAAGATTTACATTAGAGCATCTAAAGCTTAATTTTACGTAGTGTCTTTGTGTCCGTCCATAAAATGTCTACTAGTACTGGCATTGTCATAATTTCCTTTTACTGAGATAATAAGACAGTATGGTACTACAGATAGCTACACAGCTTTACCAACCTTCAGTTACTTAAATTACTTTATATGAAGGATTTTTAATTCCGTCATGTCCTTGCTTCTTAGATCCCTCCCTTCCTGCCTTCCTTCTTTCCTGTCTTCCTAACATCCTAACGTCCCGCTTCTTATTATAGCAATCTCTCATGCATGCTTTAAAATACGTAACTGTAATAATGATATCATGTAGATCAGTTCACTAGCAAGAAGAGTTTAATGTACTTCAATTCATTAACTTCCAAAAAACAAGGGGAAAAAAAAGTAATAAAGTATCAAAGAATGTACTCTTTGATCTGGACTTCCAGAGTTTACTCTGGAAGTAAACTGCATCACTGCCTGTTACTTATAAGAGTATTCTGTTCTTTTTTTTTTTTTTTTTTTTTTTTTTTTTTGTCGTTCATTTGTTTGTTTCTTTTTCAGTAGGGCAATATAGGAAAGCAATCTAGGTTTCTAGAGGAAAAGAAAAGGCTACTTTTTTAGATTAGTAGACAAACAGAAAGGAAAATCCATAGCTAACATTTAAGTTTCTTTTTATGATTTCTGTTTCCTATTATTTTCTATCTTTTTTTTTTTCTTTCTTTTTTAAATAGGGCCGTCATATGGAAAAATAATGATGAAGAGCTAAAGGGGAAATGTTAAGATGGTGAAAAAATAATTTGATCGTCCTAATGAGTCATAGCACTGCGCTGCTTACTGTCTTTTCCAGTTTCTTATTAGCAGGCAAATGGACATGCACACAGAAGCATTTCCTGTCACTGGCTTCAAGCTGAGCTGTATGTTCAGCTGCTTATAATCCTTCAGCTGGTCGTCTACTCTGCCTTTGTATAAGTGACTCCTCAGGATGCTATTGCAGTGGTTGGATGTTTTGGCTGTTTCCAAAAATAATCCCTTGTGAATGTCCCTGAGTTCTTAAATGCATCATTTCAGACCTCTGAATCACTGAGACATGCTACCACGGGAAAACAATAGCCCCAATCAGTCATAGCTAAATTTATGGCTAAAAAGCTATAAACCCAAGGCTTGTATTAGCAGGATTCTGATTCATTCAAATACTCCAAACCCAAGATGGAGAATGAGGACAACAGCTGCCTCTGAGCAGTTTCTTGTCAAGCTACATAAACTCCTGTCTGTGGTACAGGATGCTGAATTGCAAAGATGTCCTGTGCTGCTGTTAGGAGGCACAACTCTTCAGCCCCCTCTCCCATCCACTGTATAGCAGATCAAAGGTGGGTCACACACATCTCTGGGATGCATTTGGATCTTCCAGACCTTGTTTATTCTCAGCAGATGCAATCAGTAACCACGCTCGTGGTTGTGAGTTGGGTGATATTCAGATATGATCTAACGTGGTGTAATTTGCTAGCAGTGCTTGGCATGGCTGCAGCATGTAATTTGTCCTAACTCACACTAATGAGACACTGCATTTCCACAAGAAGATTCTCTTTCCCTAGCTCCAAGAGTTGGTAACATCAACCTCAGCCTAGTACTGTTGGTTTTATTGAGGTTGTTCACACCTTCAAATGGGCAAATAAAGGAAAATAGCTCTCTTGGATACTGAAATTGCTATGATTTATCCCAAAGAAGCTCAACTGGCCCCAAAGCCATACCAGACCTTTAAAATTTTTTCTACATGCTGATGTTCTTCAGCTTCATGTGTGAGCTGCAGANAAAAAAGCAAACAAAAAAAAACCATACTCTAAGTGATCCTCATTAAGTCTTATTCCTTACTGTGAGACAGAAAAAAGTACCAACTTCAAGAAAGCATCTACTCAGCTCTTGTGAGGCCCCATCTGGAGTACTGCATACAGGCCTGGGGCCCCCAGTACAGGAAGGACGTGGAGCTCTTGGAGCAGGTCCAGAGGAGGGCCACAAAGATGATCAGAGGGCTGGAGCACCTCTCCTATGAGGAAAGGTTGAGGGAACTGGGATTGTTTAGCTTGGAGAAGAGAAGGCCCTGGGGAGACCTCATTGCGGCCTTCCAGTACTTGAAGGGAGCATATAAACAGAAGGGGAATGGCTGTTTACGAGGGTGGATAGTGATAGGACAAGGGGGAATGGCTTTAAACTGTGACAAGAAAGGATTAGGTTAGGTATTAGGAGGAAGTTTTTCACACAGAGGGTGGTGACGTACTGGAACAGGTTGCCCAAGGAGGTTGTGGATGCCCCACCCCTGGAGGCATTCAAGGCCAGGCTGGATGTGCCTCTGGGCAGCCTGGTCTAGTGGTTGGAGACCCTGCACATAGCAGTGGGGTTGAAACTAGATGATCATTGTGGTCCTTTTCAACCCAGGCCATTCTATGATTCTATGATTCTATGAATTATCTGGGCAACAAAAGGAATTATCCATGGATATTAGAAGGTAAATGGAAGTCATCTTATTTTCTCTAAGTTATCTTGAACATATATAATTTTTATACTTAGGCACTGTGAAGTGTAGTGGAATGAGAAAGACAAGTGTGGTAAGGAGTCATAATTGAGATCTCTGCATGGAGATCTTGGCACTAATTCCTGAGGAATCTTGGAAGGTCACACTGAAAGAGGAAAAGATCTATTAGACTTCTGTTTTTCTGTTTGTTGTTGTTGTTTCTTTTGTTATTCCCTGTAAGCCAAATATCATACATCTTGACTATTTGTCTAAACCATGTCATTAAACCATAACATGCACACATCAACTTTTGCAAACATGCAGTTCATGTTTTTGGGGAGTGGAGAGTAACGGGGAGCTATATCCCTGACAGTTTCTATATCTGCTCTATATTCTCTTCATGTTTATATAAGGAAAAGTTAGTGATAAATTACATTCAGTATGACAGAGAATCTCATGTTCTTTCTATAGTGCTAAGCTCTCTAACTGTATTCTCCTGTCAATGTCTTATACCATTGATTTTCACGAATGTTTGCACTATATAGATTTAAAAAATAGTGAAATGATAAGCCAAATAATATACCTCTTGCTCTAATGAACACATTAAACAAGTGTACATTTAATTAACTAAAAAAACCTTTGCTCCCACAGTTCAGCCATTTTCCCTGTTTGCTGAACATGAATAACTAAAGTGGCAAGCCAAAAGTCTCTTATTTCCTTGAGTTTCATTCATTTTTTTTAATTACATTAATTTTGATCTATTTCTCACTTTTATGATCATTGTTAATATTTTTACAATTACGTTTAATATTATGGCCAGTATTCTTGTCCAGGGAAGAATAAAAGAAAGGAATCCAAGACTTGCCTTATTCCTTCTCTCCCACATTTCTGTTACTTTGGATTACGCAGAAAGCAGTCATTCCCCAAAAAATCTCAATCATCGCTAAGCATATAATCATACTTATGAAAATAAAATTGTTTGCACCAAATGGAAGCAGATGAATTCCTTATAGTAGAAATTGTATAAGGAAAAATCAGCAAAATGTCATAAAGGAAGTTCCATGCTAAGCAATGAGTAGAATGTTTGCTTGATAGTGTCTATTTCTGGGGAAGGTATTGTAAAATTTATGTAATTTATTTTCTTAAGAAAACAGTTGAAATTTGAAAGTACATAAGCTTTTTCAGTTTGAAAACAGATCATAAGATTTGGCACTGATTTCAGTAAAGCCTATTTCTTGAAAATGCTGGTTTGTGCTCCTGCACAGCAAAGGTAAAGTTTCTGCTTATAATTTTATTGACATTGGCATAAGTGCCATTAGGATTTCAATAACCTAAATAATTTTACATGCCTTCCTTACATGGCATGCATGAGTTTCACCATTAATCAGTCACACATCTCTCCCCTAACTATAATTTTAACTTAGATGCTTGTCTTGAATGTAGCCAAGCAGAAGCCTCAAGTTAGGTGGTCTGAATTCCCATAGCCTCATGAAGTTCAACAAGATGTCCTTGTTGATGTGGAATGCATAAGTATTCCATCACACAGCAGGCTGTTGGGTGCTGGAGCACAGTGCACTGAGGAGCAGTACTTCCTAGGTCCTGTGATTCTAGCAGTCTCAGCTATTTCCATGTGAGTTCTGGCTATCCAAGAGGAAGATACACCGAGACAGGACAGACTACAGTTCCCGGAAGTCGCCAGTACTCCTATGTGATCTGTGATTCCAGGTGATGGGGAGGAGCTGGCTCTTTTCCTGTTTCTGGCAGTGCAACAAGCAGCACGCTGTATTATTACCTGTTACTCCTTTTTGTATTGTGTTGTCTTACATTCTTTTATCATTTGTAGCAAATTAATTTATGCCTCCTTATCTCGGTTAGTACCTCCTTAGTACTCCCCCCCAGCTTGGTAAAGGGGAGGGTGGGGATGGGCGCTGTAGCTTGTGGTAGAATCAACTAAACCACAACACAAGGCCAAGTGCAAGGTCCTGCAATCCCTAAATTGTGCAATCTCAAGCACAAATAAAGGTTGGGCAGAGAATGCCTCGAAAGAAGCCGTGAGGAGAGAATTTAGGGATGTCAATGGATGAAAGACTCAACATGAGCCAGCAGTGTGTGTTTCCAGCCCAGAAGATCAGACATGTCCTAGATTGCTGTGTTGCCAGCAGGAACAGTGAGGAGATTGTACCCCTGCACTCAGCACTGGTGAGCATCACTGGCTGCATCTCACATAGTTTGTTCAGTTTTGGGCCCCTCACTACAAGAAAGACATAGAAGCCCTGGAGTGTGTCCAGAGAAAGGCAACAAGGCTGGTGAAGGGTCTGGAGCACAAGTCTTATCAGGAACAGCTGAGGCAATTGGGATTGTTCCTTCTGGAGAAGAGGAGGCTCAGGGGAGACCTAATCACTTTCTACAACTGAGGTTGTGGCAAGGCAGGGGTCAGCCTCTTCTCCTGTATAACTAGTGACAGCTCTAGAGGGAATGGCCTCAAGTTGCACCAGGGGAGGTTGGATGTTAGGAGAAATTTCTTCTCAAAAAGAGTGGTCAGGCACTGGAACGGGTTGCCCAGGGATGTGGTTAAGTCACCATCCCTGAATGTGTTCAAGAAGCATTTACTTGTTGTACTAAGGGACATGGTTTAGTGGGGAAATACTGCTGTTACGGTTGGACTGGATGATCTTAGAGATTTTCCAACCACAGTGATTCTATTATTCTAATATTTATAGTAATTCCAATTATGTATCTTAATGAAACTGTTCCTCATTTTTTTCACCCCAGAAAATATGTATTCCTGAAGAACTTAATTCAGCAAAATAGATGTGATTACATGCTAATTTAATACAACATAAAACTTCAGAAAGCAGCTCTCTTGAATGAGGACTAAGTGCATTCTTTGAATTCTGATCAGCCTAACTTTTTAAGGGCAAGAAGCATGAGGGATTCCTAACACATTTTAACTACATATTTTTGAAAAGTCCATTTTAAAATTCATTTTAAAATGAAGTGGGATTAGGAGTTATCATTATAATGTAACACCATATGACCCATAATTTTGCAAAGGTGTTTTTTGCTTTTTTTTCCCCCCCGTAGTATTCATAGCATTGGGTATTTAATAATATTAAAGAAATAGCAGAATGGTGTTATGACTGAACAAGTATGGTACAATACTATAGGAAATGTCATTGAAAATGTGATCAAAGAAAATATGTCTCACTAAACTTTGCAACTAATGAATATAAAGGGTTACTGAAGAGTTGGCTTGACAATATGTTTCCTCTCAATGCTCTCTTTCTTCTCCTTGTAGGATAGTTGCATACTTTTATCTTTCTATTTAAGATAAATTTTTTCTTAAAAGCTCAAATAGTATTTTTTACCATTTCAAGCTATATATATATTTTAAAAGGCTAATTAATAAAATTTTGAAAGAAGTTCTAGTCAAGAAAATAAACCTCAAATATTTTGTGGGTTCTGTTTGAATACATATAGATGCTTTAAGAATCATTTCCATTTAACCACCACCTTCCTTAGGACAATAACCTATATTTTTATTAGTTTAGACTAGTGCTCAGCCTAAACTTCTGAGCAAATGATTCCGTCACCAGTCACCTTCAAGCCAAGGTTAACTTTAATTCATCTTTGTGAATGGCCATTCACTTCCTATGTGAGGCAGCAATGCCAACTACAGAATACTTTTCCTAAAATATAGCAATTAGTCAAAATGAAAGCAGTTCAGAAAAACGCTCTTGCGAAACCAGTACACTCTGTTATTTGGGTATTAGTTTCCTGAGAAAAAACATTTTGCAGGCTTCTGCCCTGTTTTAGGGATTTGCATTAAATTCCCAAATTAATCTTTGAAAACCACTGCAAAGAATTACATTTTCTTGCATTTAACTAGAAATACCACAGCACAGAAACATTTGCTAGCAAGCACCAAAATACATTTTGATCTCTACTTTATTTCTTTGGGCTTCCATTCACTGATACTGAGTTGAAACTGTTCTAGTCCCTGTTTTACATGGCATTTTTGTCTTTCATGAATTGTTTACAAAGCATAGTGAATAACGTTTCATAGCATAAAATCTTTTACAGTACAGACTCATTTATTCCTTTATCTGTGTATATTTATTTATTTATTTATTTATTTTTCGTGAACATTTAAATATTAACTATCTTACTAGCAAATAGAACCAAGCTATCGTCCATCCAAATCCCAATTCATATTGTCCCAAGTCTGGAAATTTCTATGAGCTCTGCAAGTGTTCAAAAACAAAGTTGGAAAACTGATACATATGCACCTAATTATTTGCCTAAGTATGTTTAGGTGTAACTGAATAACAGTCCAAATAGAGCCACAAAGATGAATTTATCAGTTGATTACATTTGTTCTTAGGGCATTTCATTTCTTAAAGTAACACAAGAAATTTCAAAATGGACATTTCATCTCTTCTTGTTTTGTATCCAATGAATCAGAACCAGAAACCTTTTTCCCAGCTGACTACTCTGACGACGTCACATTTCTTTGTACTTGTTTGATCTGTAGCCCTATAATATTTGTATTGCTTCAGTTAATGGAATTCAGATATAGGAGAAACCAGTATTCATTTTTTTTGAACATTATCAAGCCAGAGATTAAAAGTTCAAATTAACTTGTATTGTGCTAGCCCTAAGGGTGGTTAAAGCACAACACATGTATGTGACTAAGCAGGATCAGGTTCTCCTCTGCTAATCTATGAAGTATACTAGATAGTCATTTCATAGCTCCCATCTATGCTTTATAAACATGAGTCAGAGTGTCACCTTATGAAGCCTAAATAGCACTTCAAAATGTACACACTAATAATTTTTTAGCGACTCTTGTGATAAAATAGTGCTTGAACCCCTGTGAGGTCTAAGTCTCTGATTCTTGAGCCCTGAAAGTAAAACTGGTATCATTAAATGTTGACATCTGTATTTGATTTAATCACATAGGGTCCCTGTGAAATGAAAGAAAGTGAAAAGCACTTTAGGGTGTAATTTTCTCTCTCTATGATAACATGTTAATAAATCACATGAATGCTCAAGGGGAAGGGGGGCAAATGTCTTTCTTTCTCTACTGGTCATAGAAGGTGAATACCAGGAGTAGTTCAAACACACCGGTCTCTATTTAAAGAGATCAGTCAGGCTCAGATGAGATATGTCACATCTCTAAGTATCTTCAAGTCTTTGTCTGGGGTGCCTTTGAGCATTAGTATCACTATGGAATTACTCATCCCCAACCACAGTTCTAGTACTTCACTGTGTTTGCAAGGAGATGTAGCAGAAAACTTCCATTTCTTTTTGGAACAGATAGCAATGTATTCATTTTTGGAGGTCATGAAACCACTTCTGAAAGAGACAGAGATTTCTTTGCATCATGTACAAAGACCCCATAAGTGTGGAAACTTTCACCTACTCTTGCAAAATATTTTGCTTAAGAGAGTAAAAAAGTGGCTCATAACCACAAATACTTTTCTAGTCTCATGGAAAAGTAAGTTTAGTTGTGCATCTCACATTGCGAAGTCAAGATTAATTTCAGATTATAGATTTTCTGGGACAAAGTTCATTCATACGGAAACTTTTGGCAAAGACATATATTCAAAAAGTCACCTGTTTCTCTTAGCTGCTACTATGAAAAGACCATGTGGTGTTATTTAGAAAAGTAACAAATAATGATCCAACCAAAGTACTGGTCTTGTAACAACAGTCCATTATGAGCTTGTTCAAATCTGTATGAACTGGTGGGAACTGTATGAAGACTATTCAAAATCTGGTGATTCAGAATTAGAATGGCAGCTTTTTATTTTGTGCCAAAATTCCATGCAGACATATTAGATAATATTGGTGTTTGGATTTGGTGTTCACTCATAGCCCAGGAATAACTTTTACCTTTCATACTAGCAGTTTTGTGTGGATTATCTTGCTGTAAGACAACTAAAGCACTAAAGATCTCTGTTTTCATAAGATCATTACTCATAAGTACCCCTTTCACTTCAAAAATGTACATACTGCATAGCAAGCTCTGTGAAACCTGGACAGTGATATTAGATATTATCTTTATTGCCTGCAGTAAAATAAACTTTGACTAGTGACCTACTGCCATATATCAGATCATCTGTAATAGTAATAGTGAAGGAGGGAGAAACAGCATTTTTATTTTGCCCAAAGCAGGATCAGTCTGCTGCAGTCTTTAGTGAGATAACATACCTCAGTGAGACTTTAACTGTATAGAATTTTCACACTTAGATATCTTATATATTTAACATATTATGAATTGTAGATATATAGAATAGTAAAATTATATAATCATCAAGGTTGGAGAAGACTTGCAAGATCACCCAGTCCAACCGTTCACCTATCAACCATAAATCTCCACTAAACCGTGTCCCTTACTACAACATAAAAACATTTCTTGAACACTTCCAGGGATGGTGACTCCACCACTTTCCTGGGCAGCCTGTTCCAGTGCATAACCATTCTTTTGAAGAAGAATATTTTCGCAATGTCCAACCGGAATCTCCCCTGGCACAACTTGAGACCATTCCCTTTATTCCTATTGCTAATTACATGGGAGAAGAGACCAACCCCCACTTAAAACTTTTGTTCAGTAATGACATAGTGTATCCCAGCAGTTATTAAAATCTGAATTCTATACCATTCTACGCATTTATTCTCTGTGAAGTATGTAGGTTCTGAGTCTTCACAGTTCTTCCATTCGTAAATAAGTAGTGAATATGTTCATAATTCCCTAAAACTTTAAAAAATTTACTGTTAGTCCTCTAAAGAGCAAATCTGAAGATGCTAACTGAAATTGCTTGCATGCTTTAAAATATTCACCCCACAAATATTTATCTGTTGATTCTTCTGTTAGAAACATGCAATATTTTGTTGCCCGTTGTTCTCGTGAAATAATTAAAATATAAACCCTCCATCCTTTTCAACCAAATATTAGGAATTACTGTATTCTTAAATGTATTTTCTTTAAAGGCACTTGGAATTTTCTAGCCTAAAATGAGGAAGTTCATTGTTACTTACATGACTACATGACTTCAATACTTATGTTTAATTTTCCTTACTTGATTTATTTTATTATTGTTTCAACCATGGTGACAAGTCCTGTAAAGTCGCTTGCAAATTTGTCTCCATTGCTTCTTTTTGCATCATATGTTACTATTGATTAAAGTTGACTCTATTAACTTTGTAAGCTGCCATAAAATTGTTAATAGAAACATAGTTTGCCCCTTACTCTTCTCATCACTCACTGCCTTGTCAAATTGCTCTTCACGGGGCAGGTAGCATGCCTTCACCATTTTGATAGCAATCCTTTGATCCTCTCCACATCCATCCTCAACTGGACTAACCTAACCTTGTACAGCAGTCTAAAATGTTCTCAATAGCACCATGGAGAGGAGAATAATAATTTCCTTTCTTCTTCTATCCACTCCCTTAAAAGTAGACAAGTATGTAGCTTCTTTTATTTATACTGTGAATACACTGTAGTTTGGTTACCCCTCATAACCTTGAAACATCTTTCAGCAGGAACAAATTAGATATCAACACCAGATTTTATTTTATTTTATTTTATTTTATTTTATTTTATTTTATTTTATTTTATTTTATATTGCTGTTGTTAAGAATAGAAAATTGTGTTTTTTGCAGCATAATATGTATGAAATTCAGACTGGGGTTAGGAATATTGGACAGAAATGATAATCAGGATGGCTGAGTTTGGAGGGCACCTTGATCTCTGGAACACTGATCTCTGAAACCTTGATTTTGAATAACCAAAGGTGCTCTCTTGAATCTTCAAAGTAGGATCTGCCTGCGCAGGTTGTTCAAGACCATGTCTAGTGGGATTTTGATTATTTCTGGAGATCAAGGTTCCACAGCCCCTCTGGGCCTTCTCCTCTCCATGCTGAAGAGTCCCAGCTCTCTCAGTCTCTCTTTATATGACAAAACCCCTAATTATCACTGTGTAGCTTTGCCAAACTTGTTCTAGTATTTACTGGAGTACTGTAGTACTGTAGTATAGATGTCAACACCGAATCCAAGCACTCCAGATGTTAAAAATGCTGAGGATAAAGGAGTGGGTTGCTTCACCTGACCTGTTTGGCAACAATCTTTCTAATGCAGCCTAGGTTATTGGCCTTCTTCAATTCTGGGTGCTTGTATTCCATCTCCAGATCCTTTTCTGCAAAACTGCTTTCCAGGTGGTCAGAAACAAACCTTCACTGTTGCACAGAGTAATTCCTCCATAGATGTAGGACTTGGCATTTCCCTTTTCTGAACTACATGAGGTTCCTCTTAGCTCATTTCTCCAGCCTTCCATAGTTCCTCTGAAAGGAAGCATAACCATATCAGGGACACCTCTGAGTTACATATTATCTGAAAACCTTATAAGGATACAATGTCCCATCATTTGGTTCATGAAGGAAGTTTAGCACATAGTGTTGGACTCAGTACTGATGCTTGGGCTATTCCATTAGTGGATGGCCATCTGGACTTCATGTCACCGTTTACAACCTCTAGGGCTTGAATGGTAAATCAGATTTCAGTAATACTCACTTCCTATTACACTGTCCATATGGCTTCACTTTTTTCTATGGGGATGTTATGAAACCTTTACTTGAGGTAAACAATACCTTTTTTTACACATATCTTCATCATATATCTTTTTTTTTGTTTTGTTTTGTCCTAGAAAATTGCAGTCACAATAACAACAACAAAACAGAAATCTTCCACTAAGGAGAATGAAGGAGATGTCATAGTGTGAATAGTCATGCCAGAAGGATTTATGAAGTGAGAGTCGAGTGCTGCAAATAGGAAGAACCCAGAGGGAAAGCAAGCAAAAATAAAAATAAAGATAAAAAACACTGAAATACATATAAACATAGAATGTAAGTATTTGCTGCTTCACATTCAGGCACTGACACATTGAGCAGTTCTGTTTCCAAAGCCCAGTATTACTCTGAAAACTAGTTTAAGTGAAGGAATTGTTGAATAAGGTATTTTAAGCTGTATCACAAACAAGGTATTCTGGCCTACTATGAGCTTAACTATAAAATCTACTTTAAAAGAAGTTGTTCTGGGTGCTTTCAAACACTCTGAAAAAATAGAGACATATCAATTTATCAATAAAACATGAGTTCAGTCATATGAATAGTAATTTTTGAGTGGTCTTGTGCAGAGCCAGGAGTTGGACTCAGTAATCCTCACAGATCCAATCCAAATGGAGATATTACGTGATTCATTCCTGATTTATGAAAGTGGACACATGGCCATCATTTGGCCTATAAAGAACATTGAGGGATTGCTTGAAGAACATATTTTGTTAGTGGCACAGCTAAAGATCAACAGTAATGTTGGTCAGTTTTGTCAAACAGTTAGAATTTCCCTGAGACTATTCTAGTAGTTCTCAGTAGAAGAATCAAGCAGTAATGATTAAATATTTCTGCACATCAGAAATACAAAGATATATTTGCAAAAGTTATGTCAAATCTCTCAAATCTAGCTTAGTGATAGGAGTAAGGTGAGTGAATGGTAGTGTAAAATAAGAAACAGGAAACACTGTATGTGCATATAAGCCTTGTTTATTCTTGAAATACATTTCTTAAAATTTGTCTTTAAGTTAAATTTCTTTCAGAAATGACATAGTTTTGTGTTCTCTTTCAAATGTCAAGTGTCCCATGGGCAATTCATAGATTAAATTTTCATCAGACATACAAATCACAAAGCCAAATTAATCTAATTTCATGCTGTATATCAGCATTAGAAATGTTTAATAATTATGATTCCTATCGAGAAGTAAGTGTAGTGTCCTTTGATTGACAAGCTCTGTTCTTACATTTGAGTTTTAGTTACACAGACATATTACAGATATGGTAACTCCAAAAAATGTCTCTTGTGAATGTATTTTTATTATCTATAAAAAAAGTTCAGATGTAAGTAAGTTGGGGGAATTTTTAAAATCTTCTAACAATTACAAAGATAGTTGTGTGTTCTTTATTTTTTTTTTAAATCTTATCACTTTTCACTCTATCCCATTTATCGTATAAAATGATAAATCAATGATATTATGTCTTTTCCAGTGATGTTAATGAGAGATAGTCTGTTAAAGAAAAGAACTCTAAAATTTAGTGGAATGTATTGTAGTTTTAATGTGGTGATTCAAACATCAGACGTATTCTTAATGATTGCTCTTGAAATGGATAAAGACAGGTTTGGAAATCTTCAGATGGTTGCATACAACACAGCCAAAACTCTGCCTGGTACAGTAAAAAGGGGTTGTTATCTGATAACAACTATAATGTATCATTAGGTCTCCATGCAATCAAGTTATGCCCTGAAATCATACTGAAAAATTGGAGCAAGATGAACTTCCAAAATCTGATGTACATTAACAATTGCCTAAGGATAATACTAGGACCATAACTAGAATGAAAAAAATAGGTCAGGTTTCATAGTTTTAATTTTCACTGGAGATGAATGTTGATGTTGTCTCGCTCCAATTTATAGGAGGGAGAAGAGGTTCTTTTTGATATATGTATACCCGATGGTGAGATTAAGACACAACGGGTCAAATGTTAGTGCAACCAGTTTATTACAAATCCTAGTTGCTTACGGATATGGGGAAGGGAAGATGGGCTATAGAAAAGAGATAGGAAATAAGCAAGGAGTCTTCATAGAAAGCAAGAGAGAGATAATTACCACCGTGGGTCCAACGATGTTTGTAGCAGGTCCGTTGTTCTCAGGAACTCGTCTGGTCACCGCGAGGGATGTGAGGAAGCCAGGAAGCTTTGCAGCAAGCAGGCCGCAGGGGGGATTCTTCCAAAGAGGTTTTCCCCTCAGGGAATTCTCTGTCTAAGGTTTCTTTGGGATTTCTTCTCCAAAGTCCTTAGTTTAGTGAGGGCCTTTTTATCCCCCATTTCTCTGTTTTTTTTTCCTTCTTTGTGTTAGTGTGACATACCTGGCCCAACAGATAAGCCAGCAGGGAGTGGTGCTCTCGTTGCCATGCACAAGCATTATCACCTTTTCCAGTGGTCAGATCCTTCAAGCCGCACCCCCGAAAAAGACTGCTTGTCCCGCTTCTGCTTATCTTTACAATCATGAGCAGAGGTACTGTGGCACGGTGACACTTACCACTCGCCCCCCTAGATAATTTGCAATTGTCATTTAGAGTCTTATCACCAGAAAGGCCTCATGAAGCAAGCTCTGAGACAAAAGAGAAAAACAGTTTTGTCTTTCACAGATGTATAACACACTAGTTAATTGTTAAGCAATAAATCTCCTAAAATAATTATCTTTTTACACAGTGGGATTAAAAAAAAAAAATAAATGCTGTAGAACAATAATTATTCCTAATGGAGCACTTGTACTGAAGAGCATCTGGAGAAAGGACCTAGTACTAGACTAGTACTAGATCTAGTGGCTGGCAGCGCTGCCTGTGGCAGGGGCGTTGGAACTTGATGATCCTTGAGGTCCCTTCCAACCAAAGACATTCTGTGATTCTATGACTCTAAGAAAGTTTTCTACTGTTTTTCAAACCACGTACGACACATAACAAAGGGTTATCTTCTAAACACAAGCCATTTTGCTAATCCTTGTATGGTTTTTGTGAAGTACTCTCTCTCACTGCAGATGTTGTATTCCTTAGGTTCTGCACCAATATTTGAGACTGTGGAATAGAATAAGCTTTAAGAACAGGAGATATTTTGTTGTTTGTTATGTTATTTCACAGAACTGAGAACTACTGATAATAAGACTTACTGCTGAGCAGTAGCGGAGACCAAATAGCACCTTCCATACCCCATTCTGAAGTACGCAGTCAGTATAACTGCATTTTTAAAATTACTTTTAATTTACAAATGCAGTGTCCTTCTCCTTCCTCTGCTTCTACTTCATCATCTTCATTTTCATCTTCATCCTTCTCCTTTCTTTTTTCTTCTTTTTCTTTCTATGCTTTGATATTTGTTTCTGCTCCAGAATCCATTCAAACTCATCAAAAAGAGGTTATCTATGTTGATAGCCAGAGAGCCTCTGGTTCAGCCCTTTGCTTGTATTCGTATCCTTTGACAGTGTTCTGGTACATTGATGGTACACTGGACATTTTTAAGCAGATGGTCCCCAGTGATGTTTTCTCACAGGTGGATTCCATACAGTCTCAACAAATTATCATCTCACATGACAAACAGTACAGAAACAGTTTATTAAATGGAAATTTGGATATAATAGGTATTATTAATATTTCTCTAATTATTTGTCATTAAAAGGTTGGCGATGAACCAGTAGTGTGCCCCGGTGGCCAAGAAGGCCAATGGGATGCTAGTGTGCATTAAAAGGAGCATGGCTGTCAGGTCAAGGGAGGAGATCCTCCCCTTCTACTCTGCCCTGGCCAGGCCTCATCTGGAGGACTGTACCCAGTTCTGGGCTCCCTGGTACAAAAAAGACAGGGGTCTCCTGGAGAGAGTCCAGTGGAGGGCCACAAAGATGATAAAGGGCCTGTAGCATCCCCCCTATGAGGAAAGGCTGAGTGAACTTGGTCTGTTCAGCCTTGAGAAAAGAAGACTCAGAGGTGATCTGAATAATGTTTATAAATATCTTAAGTGTGGGAGTCAAAGGAACATGGCCAACTTCTTTTCAGCAGTCTGTGGGGATAGGACAAGGGGAAACAGCCATAAACTTGGGCATAGGAAGTTCCACACCAATATGTGAAGAAAATTTTTCACAGTAAGGGTGACAGAGCACTGGAACAGGCTGCCCAGGGAGGTCGTGGACTCTTTCTCTGGAGATATTCAAGACCCACCTGGACACTTACCTGTGCAGCTTGCTGTAGAGATTCTGCTTTGCAGTGGGGTTGGACTCGATCTCTGGAGGTACCTTCGAACCCCTACAATTCTGTGATTCTGTGATATAACTACAGGAATGTAACTAACATGAGTCTTCCTTGGTACTCTTTGGATTATACAAATCTGTAAGGAAATTAAAGTAGTTCCTGTTCAAGAAAACCCCATATTTCGGCACAGTGGACATATGGAACTGAAATAATTGTTAAATTCTAGAAATCAAAGTAGGAAAACATGGGCTACTGAGTATTAGACATGAAATTTTACAAACAATGGACTTACAATGTCAAAAAAGAAAATTTACACTTCAGTGTTATCTGTAGGCATGTGGAGGACTCAGTGTGAAGCTCTTACTGAATGACAAACAGAAGATGAATCCATCCAATCCCCAAGCCACAGCAGTCATATGCCAGGTGTCATTTTTTGAGCATGACAGAAGTCTCAAAGCAAGATGCTGACAAAGAGAAATGCTGTACAAAGGATCTATCATGTTAATATTCCCTTATGTGAGAATATTACACAGGCCAAAAGAAAAACAATGACATATCCTACCCCTGGGGCAGCCCTTTCAACCCTTACTGACTCTCAGAAATCCTGATCAGAATAAAATAGAAGTGCTGTTACCTCATCAGAACTAAATCTGCCATATGAGTAAACATTTTTATTATTATTATTATTATTTTTTTTTTTTTCCCCTCATCTCTTTTGGTAAGCAGATATTCAGGGATTTGTTAGTCAATATATGTGATATATGAGAAAGCTGAAGTGGAATTTGAGCAACAATATAATGAATACTACAATGACTAAAAGTACCTCAACATATGGATAAATAAAATATATACTTACATGCATATACATAGTAAATAAAATAAGTATGGCAATATGGCACCACATATTTACTTCACTAAAGTAAAAATATGCATATTAAGGAAGCTTAATATGCACGTTATTGGAAATTCTGTAGCCTAGTATGTGATCTGTTTTCTTCATAAGCATAACAGAAGAGGACATATTATGAGTAATAATGGAAAGAGGGATCACAGGACACAACAACAAGAATTGGCAATTATTAATCAGTACTTAATAGTCCTTCAGATTTGGAAAAGCACAAAGTAGACAGACCATAATCAGGCACTTCATAAACCTCAGACATTTGGGAACTTTTGCCCAAAGGATGATTGGAAACTGACAGACAGGAACAACACAATCCCAGTATCTGAAACTTCAGTGAGTCTTTGTTGAATACACTGATAAATCTTTCATGTGTATTAGCAAGCTATTAGTTTTAGTGATCCCCAATTTTCATGCAGCCCACGTATCACATGGACTAGTTTTAGATACTGAAATTCCTAGACTATGACAACCCATACGGCCATCTTTCTTGAAGCTTGGAGGATCAACTCCAAGCAGCCTAACAGAAGATATTTCCAAACACAACACCACACAACACAAAATATCAGCATTTTAATAAGCATACTATTTCTCCCTAGAAATATAGATATAGCTGTGTTTTCTAAGTTAACAATGTAGAGGTTATATAATAATCAGAAATAAGTGGGAGAGCGGCAGCCAGCAACTTATTCAGTTCCAGTTCTGAGGATGTCATTTTGGTCACAATATTAAACATTTATTTTAAAATAATGATGTTATATCTTAAGAACAAGGAATTTTTGCCTCTATTTGGATTGAACTGTTAAAGGAATAGGGAATCAAAATACTCTTTTCATTATAAAGAAGCATAATAGGAACAGTGCTATAGCATATACTGCTCGGAAGCTTTACTTCAAATTAGCTCTTGTCTAATCCCTGTCTCCTGGGTTGAATACCACCCTGAAGGGAGATCACATTGAGCTTCTGGAATTTTGGGCTTATTTTCTTTGGTTATAGTAACAGATTCTAGTACCTGTCAAAATATAAGTCATATTCACAGTATAAAGGTACTGGATCATTCTGTGGCTTTTTCTTTTCTTTCATTTCCTTTTCTCCTTTTTCTTTTTTTCCCCCTTCTTTTCTTCTCCTTTTCTTTTCCTGCTTTCTTTTCCTTTTTCTCTCATTTGCTCTTCTTTTTTTTTTTTTTTTTTCTGTTTTCTTTTCCTTTAAATAAATAAAAATATCTTTATAAGCTGTCACTCAATCCTTTTCTTTTTTTCCAGCCATGAACATCTGGCAATGCTGTTTATATTATTCCTCATTTCAAGGAACTCAAACGTGAAAAACACAGAAAAATGCACAAAATTTTACTGTTACAAAAATCTAGACAATTAAATGGATTAGAACTCAAAATAAAAAAATAAAAAATCCACCCAGCTGCTTGCTTGCTGTCCTATCCCCATGAAGGGATGAGGAGAGAAAAAAGAACAGAAAGGTCATAGAATAAAATCAAGATAGAATATAGCTTATTAATTACCAACATGGGCAAAACAGATTTGAGTTGGGGAAAATTAACTTATTTTATTGCCAAGTAAAGTAAATACTTACTTCCTGCTTGGGTAGTGGAAAAAAAAAAAAAATTACAAGGGAACACCATTCCTCCCTTCCTTTCCCTTTCTTAACTTTATTCCTTCACTCCTTTCCTCAACGTGAATAGTGTTTGGGTAATGAGGTGGTGGAAAATTATGGTCAGCATACAGTTCCTATCTCCTAGCATTCATTGAATTGTTTGGGCTGGAAGGGACCTTTAAGATCATCTAGTTCCTTTCCTTAGCCACTGTGGCCTCTTCCAAGGGCTGCAGACAAATCTCTGCCTCAGTCTCTAGAGCATGTCCACCCCATCCTCTACCCTTGATGTTTGCACTGCTGTTTCGCACTCCATTTTTGTTCCCACCTCCTCAGTGTCCAGGATTTTCTCCCCGTTCTCAATTATGTTTCCCTTGAAGCGATACCCATTTGGCTGCTGGGTCCAGACTGTCCTCCAGTGCAGCCATTGGAAATAGTAAAAACAAGTTTTGTCTGGCATGGAACAGCTCCAGCCTCTCCTCACAGAGGCCATCCTTGCAGATCTCCTGCTACAATCACCTTGACACAGTCAATACACATGAATATTCTCTTTTATCTCTTCAAAAGGTTAGAGTCCCTTTTACCCCTACCCTGTTCAAGTCCCCTTGATAGAAATACAAATAAAGGAAAATAAATATGTATGCTGTACTCCCCATTAATATGGAGTGAACTGGAACTCGAGCAGATTTAAAAAAAAAAATAAATAATTGGAGAGAGTACAGAGGAAAGACAAAGAAATAATATGATGTTTGAAAAAGATGACATTTGTAGAAAGGCTAAGTGAGGGAGGCACATCCATTCTACAGCCAAAAATTGAAGAGGCATATAATTGTCCTTGAATCCTAAAAGCTGTATATTAAGGATGAAAAGGATCAATTACTGCCTTTAGCAGGTAAGGACAGAGAACTAGACCATGAATTCTTGCAAAAGAGAATTTTGGATTAAATATTAGGAAAAAAAATAAATCTATGGAAACAATCACAGAAAAGAACAAGCTTCAGAGGATGAAGTGGAATTGCTGTCAGCAGAGACACTGGTGGTTATGGCTTGACAACTATTTATAAGCAGATCTTCACCAGTCTGTAAATCTTGCTGTAGTGCAGTAGTCTTGAACTAGTGTACCTTCTAGCCAAAATCATAGCTATATATGATTCCGTGAAATAGCTGTCATTTCCCAAAACAAGTTTCAGCAAAACAGAGTGCACTGTTTCTTTAGACTGGAGGAGGGAAGTGGAAACAGGAGGTGATACAATTGCAATAGAACACTCAACTTCTAAGAAATGGTTGCCTTGATATATGGGGGATACTCCAAAAGTAATATCTCCTAATTAACGTTGTCCCATAACGTTAGAGGCATATGGCAGTGGGTATAGCAGTAGAGACTGAACCTTCCCACCGATATTTCTTTACATTTTGCTTCCATGAGACATGTGGCAGATGAGGAGCAGTCTGACATGGAAGTGCACACAAAGCAAACATGTAAAAAAAAGTCACACCATTAACACTTATCAATGCTTTCTAAACATTCATGGAGATCAAACAGAGAATATAAGCAGAGCAAGGCACTGGGTGGTGTGTTCCACCAGTGGAGACAGCAACATGAAAGGGAAGCCACATTCTGAAAAGCCATAAGGATTTCTCCAACACAGCATGCAGGCTCCCATTCATTGCTCACAAAAATGCATGCTAACAGTCATGACTATGCTGACAATTAGCATTTTGCAGCTGAGAATTTGCTCTATCAAATAGTGTTATTGTGCTCTTTGTATGTGCTGTAGATTCCATAGAAATAAGTAGGCAACATTACTTTGGAGCAATCTATGTAAGTTCCATGCCAGTATGTTGCTTGAATTCTTTATTTGTTAATTTATGGAGTACATAGAGTTTTCAATATGAAAAAGGGATCTTTTTCCACTACTTAACTATGGAATGGAAACACAGGAACTGCCATCTTCCTTGTGTTGTCTCATCAATGTATCACATTCCCAAATGAGAAAGTATGAGGAAAGTTTAGCCTCCATACTCAGCCAGCTTCCTGCTGGGAATACATGCAGATAGCTTTTACTTCTTGTAACATACGGTCTGATACTTTTTTCTAAGTCAGTGGCATCAACCACCTTCTTATCATTGCTGCCTTTCACCACCCTAAGGATAGAAAGGAGAAATGATTTTAAAATACTGTGTTATTTTGTATACAATCACCTATATTATGAAATGAGATCCACATAGATATTTAAAAAACAAACAGAAAACATCAGAATCATCCAGTAGTCATTAAGGATACGCGTACACAAATATATCTGCAGATATTTTATTAAAGGATTAGGGTTTTAAATGCAATTTCAATTTTCAAAACAACCTCTTTTCTCTGTATATAACTCAGTGTAACTATATGAAATAGGCTACCAAGTAGCCTACACGTAAACTTCAGCAAAAATCTGGCATTAATCCCTTGCACTCTACTGTTCCTTGTGACTCAGAAATCAAAACCCAGTGTAGGTACAGAAATCTATTTTTATCTTCATTGATAGGCATTGTATACTGACATAAATTAGTTATTACCAGTGGAGTTGCTCTTCAATAACACTGTATATTTAAATTTACTATCAAAGGAAAGCCATCTTCTCTGAAGAACACCCTGATATGAGCTAAACCAAAACCTTATACACCTGAACACCCCAAATTGATTCTTGCAGCATGCAGCCATCTCTGCTAAAACACAAAATATAATGCAAATATTTCTATATCTGACATCTGGTTGACACAGTCTGACATTTATCGGATGATTGCGTTAACTTTTTTTATTTGATTTAGGATTCCTTACCTTTGCTCTCCTTATTCCCCCAGCTCTCTTGTTACATTGAGGTATAGATGCGTTTCAGCCCATTTTACTAATCCACATGACACCCACCTTTCAGGAACTCTAGCAGGACTTCCTGAGGCACACAATACCCCCTTACCTCACAGATCTAACAAAACTGAACATTTTGGAAGCTGATCTCAACCAATACTTACCTCCCAGCTGTTCATTTTCCTGGAAGACCAGAAGTATATTGCAGCACACTCTGTTATTCTTATTCATCATTCTGCTGCATGGTCAGAAAATAAAATCCAGCTTCTTAGATTATGCACCACACTATCAAAAGCAAAAGAAATATGTAAATGTTCTCCCTTGCATGGGCAGCTCTTGCAAGATGCAATCATATAAATCAGCCCTAAATGAGAGTTTGGATTTCTTCTGCATTTCCCTCAGGCATGAGGAATGTCTTTGATTTTTACAGAAAGACTCATTTTATCTTCACATATAATACATTTCCAATGCTACTGTCTCTCTTCCATTGGTTTCTATGCCTACCATTACTGCTTATAAGGCCATGCAAAAATAAAATTGCCAGAAATGGTCTCTCACTCTGTGTAAGCAATGCATATACTGCCTTTAGTAAATGGTTAAAAATTAAGCTCGAGATACCATGTTCTAAAGATACTTCTTTTATTCTGTTCTTTAAGTAGCCTATTAGTCTATATAAAGAAAGATTGTGATTACATGGAACAGCAATTACTTCATATACAGAATGTCTCCTTTGCTTCACTAGTTTCCAAAGTAACTAGTTTGAGAACATCAACAAAGAAATCTATACTCGTGTCATGTATTTGGCTTACAGCTGTTTGTTAAACAATATGCATTATAGCAAATAAAATTCCCATCTTTTGTTCAGATGTAAAGCTACAGTAGTAACAGCAGCCAAAGGGTTAAGATCAAAATTATCTCTAACTTAAAAGGAAGGAAAAGGATGTCCTTTTTGTTCCAGATTGAGATGAGGTCGGTTTTAACAAGACGGCTTGACTACTGGGCTTACTGAAAAACAAAAAGTATACATCTCTATAAAGTTCAAAAAGGTTAGAGAAAACTAAAATAAGCGCAGTAAGTTGATCTCAATTTTGAAATGTGATGTTGGAAGAAGTTCTGCCTTTCCATTATGGGAGTTGTAGGGCCATAAATATAGTGGTGGAAGAAACAGTGTTCATAAACATTCCTGATACTAACACCAACCAGCTCAGAATAATCAGTATCTTTGCTATTGGATTCCCTGACCCTCCATAATATTGTGGTCACATCTAAAATACCTGTTAGAAATGATCTTTTTTGCTAATAATGTGTACAGAAATTACTTTGGAGTGCAATCACTGAATTACTTGAAAAGCTTATCAGACCATTCTTCAATTAACAGAACAGATAAAATCCAGTGTATGCAAATACTCTATAGAAATACGTGGTTTACTAATATTTATGTTTCCTTAGAGAGTACCTTGGACAAAATGCCTGTTAGATAGCTAACATTATGTGACATGATTCACGTGCCTAAAAATCTTCATATATAATGCAGAAGGTATTGCTGCAGTTGATGGACAGAGTCCCACTTGGATTAGCCAATTAGTCAGACTGCATGTGCAGAAGTCTTAAATCCAAAACTTCAGTACTTCACTGTACACATGACCTACCACACATGAAGCCCTCATGCCTAGAATTCTGCTTCTGATTTCTCCCCAAATTAAGGTAATGTGGAATCTTCCTATTAAGACTGAAAATAGAGATGCCACTGCTTCTTCACATATTCATTTGTTATATCTGTGTTGTCTAAGCTCAGTGTTTCTCTTTCACCAAACAATTCTAACACCTCATCAGCTGTCAGAAAGCTATAATAACTAGATCGGATCAGACTGGACTAACTGATAGCTTACCTGGTCTCACCCTTGCTCTCAGGATGCTTCTATCCACTCAAGAGATTGTCAAGAATAAGGGGCACAAATGGTCAGACAATTATTTTTATCTGAATATCTGTACCTACTCACTGATCAAGCCTCCCATGACCCAACACAGAGTCAGGTTGCTCTTGCTGCTTTTTGCAAGACTGCTGCTGGTGGGATGTGGAGGTGGATACTGCAGAAACTGAAGCAGCAACTGCCTAGAACACCTATCATGCAGCAACTGTCTTCACTGTGTGTTCTTCACTCAGTAGCTGCCCAATGCTCTGGCACAGCCTTGAGAACACAAGTTTGGCTTCTATTTCTGTTGTTACCTGTGGCTTTCTGCACCATGTTGGGAAAGGATATATGTATTACAGAGAGGCAACAGGAAACTTAGAAAGGAGTACTCTTTCTGTAACTCAGTTTACAAGTAATTGATGGAAGCAGGTGTAATTGATGGAAATTTGGAAGTAGGTTGGAAACTGCAACTTTGACAAACATTTTATGCTTAAAGAATGAGTCTCATATCTCATCCTAAATGCTTTATACAAACCCTGCTGAAGTCACTGTAAATATTCCCATTGAATTCAAACAATTTTTATACTCAACTTTCAAAACAGTCCTGTCCTTCCCTTACTTGATTAGCACTGAGCTAGTGCCTCACAGGATGCTATGAAGCATAGTGCATCTTTCTTCTGTCCTAAAACTAACAGTGTTTGAATTATAGATGTTATAAAAGTAAAACGTGAGGCTGAATTGTCCCCTTTAAAAAAAAAAAGTTGATTGTGGCCAGAAGCTCAACAACTAAAATTAATAAACTGTATTTGGAAACATAGGCAGCATAGGAGAGAGAACAGTTTACAGAGCATTCAGCTAAAGCTAGTGATATTTAATACCTCAGGGCCTGACAAAATTTATACTAGAGCAATTACAGAACTTCTCATAGTTATCTCTGAACAGCTACTTATAAGCTTTGAGAAGCAAGGAGATTTGGTTTAGGTATTAGAGAACTAGTGAAAGATACTCCTCAGCTAAACCAGCTTTTAGCAGATGGGGAAAAAAAAGAGCCTGTGGAAATCTATGCTAATGAACATAACATCAGCACACAGAATGATACTGCTAGCTACTTATTAAAAAAAAAAGTCTAAGTATGTAGAAGACTGTGTGAAATAAGAATCGGTAAGTACAGATTGATCAATAACAAGCCATGTAGAATTGTAAGAGGTGAAAAATATGGGGTAGAGCTGATAAAACACAACAGGACTCTTTATTTAGTAAAAGCTGTTGACATAAACTTTTAAGCATACTAGAGAAGAGTGTTCTAGGTGAAGTGATTGTGAAGTGGATACACAGCCAGTGGAGAAAATAGAATTATAAAATAATTTTTAAGAGTTGGGAAAACTGCTAAGGGAAGTGAAGAGTGAAGAGAACAGCTGCCTCCTCCAGCTTCCCAACCTCCTGCCTGGCTGCTGAGGTGCAACCTAGTGCAGGGGACCTGTGATCTCTGACCAGGCTAGGAAATATGGCTGCTGCATTCCCCTTGCCATGCTTAGGGAAAATATAGACACTTGCCTCACCCAGCAGTGGGCATCTGCTATGACCCAAAACTACACTCCAGCTACCAATGTGAATCCTCACACTTGCCTCACTCATCAGTAGCTGGTTTGGGAATACACACTATTCCTGCCCCAGTGATCAGGAGTAGAAGACTCCAACTCAGTCCAGTACCTTATACTAGTATTCCACTGGGTCCAGTAAGTAACGCCACAGGCTGGGGGTATCTACATCCCTGCGCTGACCCCAGTAACTGGCACCAGGTCAATTCAAGCAAGCTCCTCCAGTAGCTGATGCTCTGGAAAAAAACCCTTTTAGATTCAAGGAGTTTTGCCCCACAGCTACTGATGCTAAGACTGCCACTTGCTTGAGTAGCTGGCACCACAGTCCTCAGGGACTACACCCATGGCATAACTCCAGTAGCTAGAACCAATTCTATTCATACACACAGGTCTCACCAGTAACTGAAACATATTCCTTTCAGAGCACATGCATAAGTGTGTAAATACAAAGAGATACATAAGAACAAAAAGAGATAAAGTTTAAGAAGATAGTACAAACTGCAGAGATCAAGTCCAGAGTACATTCAGACAAACAAGCTAACAAGGATCAAAATTTCACCCACTGCAAGAGCAGACCAAGTCAATCCCTCATGGAACTAATAGCATATATGGGGCCTCACCACCTAAATCACTTGGTCCTGAAGGAACAGGCTGATATGGTTGTAAAGCTGCTTTCCATCATATTTAAAAAGTTGTAGTTACAAAGATGTTCTGCTTACAAAGAAATGAAATTGCTTCTGACAGGTTCCAAGCAATACCAGATAAAGTATTTGGAGGTTGACCAACAGTCACATTCACAAAGAAGAACTACACTCACCCAACAGCTGAAGGGGCTCTCCAACTATACAGCACTCTCTCCCAAGAAGTAACTTGAATACAGGAGTTACCCTCACTTTATTAGCTAGCACTTACATGAGCCCAGGGTGGATCCACACTGAGTGCACCCCCTTCTGGCCACATGGGGAGCACAGGTGCAAACAATTTGCCTATGCTCCCTTGGCCAGTCACACTCTTTCACCAGGTGCTCAATTACCAGTTCAAGCTGTGACCTAACAGTTCTCCTACCCAGGAGAAGTCTTTCATGACTGGAAAAAAAAGGAAATATTGCTCATTTTCAAGAAAGGAAGATCTGGGGAACTACAGATGGGTGAGCCTCACATCTGTGCCTGAGGAAATCATGGAACAGATTCTCCTGGAAGCTGTGTTAAGGCACATGAGGGGTGAGCAAGCGATTTGAGACAGCCAGCATGGCTTCACTGAGGGCAGATCATGCCTGACCAATCTGGTAACTTTCTATGATGGAGTGATGGCATTGGTGGATAATGGAAAGGCAACTGATGTAATCTACTTGTACTTCTGCAAAACCTTTGACATGGTTCTGAAACACATATTTGTTTGTAAATTGGAGAAATAAGGATTTGAAGGCTAGACTATTTGGTGGATAAATAATTGGTTGGATGGTCAAAAACAGAGGTTTGTGGTCAACGGCTCTACGTCCAGGTGAAGGCTGGTCGCAAGCGGTGTCTCCCTGGAGTGTGTTTTAGGACTGGTGGTTGTCAATATCTTTATCAGTGACCTAGAGAGTAGGATTGACTATACCCTCAGGAGGTTTGTTGATGACACTAAGCTGAGTGGTGTTGTTGAGACAATAGAAGGAAAAAATGCCATCCAGAGCAACCTGGACATGCCTGAGAAGCAGGCCTACATGAATCAAATGAGGTTCAACAAATCCAAATGCAAGGTGTTGTACTTGGATCATGGCAAACTCAGATATGTATATAGACTGAGAGGAACTCATTGAGAGCAGCCCTGCCTCGAAGGATTTGTTGGTCTTGATAAAAAAAAAAGCTTCCCATGACGCAGCAGTATGCACTTGCAGGCTGGAAGGCCAACAATATCCTGGGCTGCAGCAGAAGAGGAGTAGCCAATAGGGAGAGGGAGGGGATTGTCTCTCTCTACTCTGCCCCTGTGAGGCCCTATCTGGAGTACTACATCCAGGCCTGGGGCCTCCAGCACTAAAAGGATGTGAAGATGTTGGAGCAGGTCCAGAGAAGGGCCCCAGAGATGATCCAAGGGCTGAGATATCTCTCTTATAAAGAAAGGTTGGGGAAGTGGGGCTGGGCTCTGAGGAGACCAAATTGCTACCTTCCTGTACTTGAAGAGAGCTTATAAGCAGGAGAAGACTGACTTTTTACAAGGTCTAATAGTGATAGGACAAGGGGAAATGAATTTAAATTGAAAGAGAGGAAATTTATGTTAAATGTTATTAAGAAAATTTTTACACAGAGGGTGGTGAAGTACTGGAACAGGCTGCCCAGAGAAGCTGTGGATGCCCCAGCTCTGGAGGTGTTCAAGTCCAGGTTGGATAGGGTCCTGGGCAACCTGATCTAGTGGTTAGAAACTCTGACTATGGCAGAGGGTTATTCCAACATAAGTCATTCTATAATTCTATGATTTTACATGCAATGATCCCTTTATACACTTTTCAATCTACCTACTCTCTTAGCTCCACCTGCTTCTACTTCCCCCTGCACAACCCTACCAGTCTGAGTTTTCCGGCACCCTCCCAATCTATGGCTCCTTAGTTCATACTGTATGCAAGGTTCATGCTTTCTGGAAGTGGAGACCTATGTTATGATATCAGCTAGTGTGACTGGGAGGTTTGTTTCTTGTGATTGTCTCCAATCATAGATGTCCTCAATCAGACAATCCTGCTGAAATAAACATTTCCATGTTCTCATAAATTAGAATGACTGACCAGGCTTCCCATCAATGCCTCTCTTCCTCTTTGTACCTTGTTGTGTTGGAGAAAAACTCTTGTCCATATACCCTGAAAGGAGCAGACGCTCTCCTTCTCCATGCCCTTACAAAAACCCTCCCTTCAAACTGGAAAAAAAAAAAATTAAATATTTCAATATTTTACCACTCCAGAATGCAGTGCTTTCTTTGTTGAAGATAGCTAAGCTAATGCAGTACTATTTAAAGGTACTCTCAGTCTCTCCAATGCTGATTACTTGTTTTCCAGATATACTGTTGTAATTCTGAACATCCTTTATTCAAAGCTGGTAGGGATATGTGTATCTAACACTGCATTACACTGCGTATCCAATGAACCTGTCTTGGAAAAAGAAATATTATTTATTATTTACTTTAATGTCTTGAATGATAAAAACAAACAAACAAACAAAAAGAACCAAAACACTTAAATATGTGGCTGTAATCAACCTTGATGGGATGGTGGGATTATAAAATATATGAATAGGATTAGAATTTAGAATGACCATGATCAATTGGAGAAATGGGCTGAAAGTGATTAGAGGAAATTTAATATAAAAGTAAGAAAAATGCTACATTTAAGGAGATATCAAATGTGGGAATCTACAGCAGAGATAAAGCTGAATCAGTCTGAGCCTTAATGAAAACATGAGGTTGTTCAAAAAAGCAAATCTCATTTTGAAGTATATTAAGAAAATAACTGTAAACTAAGCAATCAAATATTTCCTCTTCCCTTTGCAATAACAAATCCTTAAATTGAGACCGGGGAATTATTTAAAATCTCCACAAAGCCTCTATAGTCATTGCCCTCAGAAACTATTTTTCCTTATACTATGATAAAGAAAAGAAAACATAGGTGCTCTGAATTGCGTTGGAAGGGTATGTAGAATGTAAACCTATTAATAGTCTAATTTTGTCTTTGTTTATAATTCTTTTAAGAAAAACATGAAGCGGTCAGAGAAGCTGAGCAAATGTGCAGGGTACTAGAATACTTAGATGGTGAAATCTCATCTGCTTATAAAATTACATTGATAAGGAAAGATTAAAGAAACTGGAATTGTTTTCATCTAGAAAAGTGAAGGCTTGTTTAGACCATAATACTGATTTCCAAATACGTAAAGGGTAGATGCTGAGAGGCGGCAACTACTTGTTTTCCAGATCATTGAAAAGCAGGACAGAAAAAATGACATATTTAATTTTCACTCAAGCAGGTTTCCATGAAACACTGAATTATCTAATTCTGTGAGCCAGGCATATAAAACTGACAGAGTAATTTATTATTTAGCACCAAAGGAAAAGTATAGCGAAATCACATCCGTTCACTTTTACTGGACTCCTTGTAAAATAGAGTAGAGTGTAAAATGAGTGAATGTATCAAAATCTATTCCTACTTGAGCTACTGGCTTTACAGAAATATCTCTCTGAAATTATTCCAATTGCATGATGGAAGTACATATTTTTAACTGATTCAAATCTCCAGTAACTTTAGAATAAATACAAATAAAGAAAATCCAAATTAAACTAACATTTTGTGAAATCAATGTAATTTGAAGCCAAAGTTACAAATCAAAATACACTTCAGAAAATCTCATAGGAACTAGATAGTTTAATCCAGTCTCATACTTGGCTAAAAATAAAAGAGAAATACAAAGAGAATCTTATCACTTTGATGTGAAAGCAGTATAAACTTCTACAAAAAAANATTATTTATTTATTTTTTTTTTCCCCTCATCTCTTTTGGTAAGCAGATATTCAGGGATTTGTTAGTCAATATATGTGATATATGAGAAAGCTGAAGTGGAATTTGAGCAACAATATAATGAATACTACAATGACTAAAAGTACCTCAACATATGGATAAATAAAATATATACTTACATGCATATACATAGTAAATAAAATAAGTATGTCAATATGGCACCACATATTTACTTCACTAAAGTAAAAATATGCATATTAAGGAAGCTTAATATGCATGTTATTGGAAATTCTGTAGCCTAGTATGTGATCTGTTTTCTTCATAAGCATAACAGAAGAGGACATATTATGAGTAATAATGGAAAGAGGGATCACAGGACACAACAACAAGAATTGGCAATTATTAATCAGTACTTAATAGTCCTTCAGATTTGGAAAAGCACACAAGTAGACAGACCATAATCAGGCACTTCATAAACCTCAGACATTTGGGAACTTTTGCCCAAAGGATGATTGGAAACTGACAGACAGGAACAACACAATCCCAGTATCTGAAACTTCAGTGAGTCTTTGTTGAATACACTGATAAATCTTTCATGTGTATTAGCAAGCTATTAGTTTTAGTGATCCCCAATTTTCATGCAGCCCACGTATCACATGGACTAGTTTTAGATACTGAAATTCCTAGACTATGACAACCCATACGGCCATCTTTCTTGAAGCTTGGAGGATCAACTCCAAGCAGCCTAACAGAAGATATTTCCAAACACAACACCACACAACACAAAATATCAGCATTTTAATAAGCATACTATTTCTCCCTAGAAATATAGATATAGCTGTGTTTTCTAAGTTAACAATGTAGAGGTTATATAATAATCAGAAATAAGTGGGAGAGCGGCAGCCAGCAACTTATTCAGTTCCAGTTCTGAGGATGTCATTTTGGTCACAATATTAAACATTTATTTTAAAATAATGATGTTATATCTTAAGAACAAGGAATTTTTGCCTCTATTTGGATTGAACTGTTAAAGGAATAGGGAATCAAAATACTCTTTTCATTATAAAGAAGCATAATAGGAACAGTGCTATAGCATATACTGCTCGGAAGCTTTACTTCAAATTAGCTCTTGTCTAATCCCTGTCTCCTGGGTTGAATACCACCCTGAAGGGAGATCACATTGAGCTTCTGGAATTTTGGGCTTATTTTCTTTGGTTATAGTAACAGATTCTAGTACCTGTCAAAATATAAGTCATATTCACAGTATAAAGGTACTGGATCATTCTGTGGCTTTTTCTTTTCTTTCATTTCCTTTTCTCCTTTTTCTTTTTTTCCCCCTTCTTCTAAATTTTAGTATCACTTAAGGAGCTTCCTTGGTGTGATGATTCAGATGCTGTAGAAAAGATTCTGCCTTGAAACTGAATCTGTTTGTTTGGTTTACATTAGTTACTGTGGAGTGTGCAGTTGGAGGCAAATATTATTGATGAAAATCAGCTGCACTTTTGTGTTTTTGGCCATCTTTTGTCCCTCCATAAGAAAAGATTTCATAATGACTTTATACCAGTTCAAATTAGTCACTGGTATTACTCCCCAGAAGGTAAGATACTAGTTGTTTCCACTGTTTGGAATTCAGAAATAGTATTGAATTGAAGGCAAAACTGACACCAGATTACTGCTCTTGATTAATTCTGTTGCACGTCTGAATTTTAGGAATTTCATTGGCCCCTTGTCGTATTAAAATCTATCCAATTATCTGCCTGTAGATGAAATCCACTCTAATTAATGTTTTGACATATTTGGTACTCTTCCAACTAAATGCAGTTACCTGTGTTTGCATAGGAAAATACAATGTGCAAGCTAGTTTATAAATCTGCCTGCATTTGTTATTCTTATCTTTTCTCAAATGTTTGTTGCTGTGGTTTGTCCTTTGTTTGTTTGTTTTGTTTGTTTTCTTTTTCATTTAATCTCATGATATATCTATTTCTGTGATGGCTTTCCTTCTCTGCAGTGGGTTTTCTGTTTGGCGTATTTTCTGCCTGTCTTCACAGGGCCAGACCTGGCTTTCTTAATTACTCCTTGATGAATGGGCCTGCGTCCTAAAGTAAAAAATAAAATTATACTTCAGATGCTCAGAGCTCTTGTTTGAATGGTGGGTCTGTTTTCTTTTGTTCCAGGATATTTTAATAAACTGTCGTCGTGCTGCCACTTCTGTTGCTATCTGTCCACCAATCCCGTACTATCTTGCTGTGGGTTGTTCTGATAGCTCAGTAAGAATATATGATCGGCGAATGCTTGGTACAAGAGCAACAGGTGAGAACCATGCTTTATAGTAAGCTTCTCTAACTGTGTGCAATTCCAATTTCAGGTTCTTTTTTATTTTTTTCAAAATAAATGGTGAGTGACTGAAATGTAATACTGAATGAAGTGGAACTTCCTTCTCTGAAAACTATGCTTTTCAATAGTGGAGTCATTTCACTTTAATGGTTGCTAATATAGAAATCTTCAAATAAGGAAGCTCCTTACTGGAAGGGATCTTATNAAAAAAAAAAGTTGCAACTAAATAAATCTTCAATCCAATTCTGAGCAGACATTTTCTGATCAGGCTTATGTTTGGTACAGAGTAAGTCCAAAACAAAAGACCAGACAGAAAGATGTCTTAGTCTCTCCCTGTTCTGAATCTCACGTCTGATTCAGAAACTGTTATGGCTTCTCATTGTTATGACACAAAGCAGTCCTTAAGAAATCTGGCAATCTAATAAACTTCATATACTAGCACTGCAAATACAGATTGACCTGTTTATAAGAAGGGTCAGTGTGCTCTGTATGATATCTAAAACATGATAAGGCTAGTTTACTTCTTTTAGTCTACTTTTCTGAATCATTTATACTTTAATGATGACACAGAGTAGTTACCAGCACTCATCTGACCTCGACTGTGTAATCTTTTCATTTTACTTACCAGCGTAGATCATCTTGACACTTCCTATCCTGTTTCAGGATTTACCTTTGGAAATACAACTCTTTGCTAAAAGGATTAAATCATTAACTTATTGTTAATAAGTACTACCATTTGTTTTTCTGCTAAGTGTTGAAGACCAAATGTAATGAGTAAATTACTGCAGTTATGAAAACAAACAATGTATGTGTTTTCTGAGATTAGCAGAACAAGCTGACTGTAGGAATGAGAAGCAATGGTCACAATGGTTACAATAATGGTTACAATAATACATCTAGATGTCATGGCCATAGTTTCAAAACCTGTGCTTCCAGAAGTGGATTTTTTATTTCTTTTAGTCATTTCATTGGTAACCAGGGTGTTGAAAGCATATCAAAGTAGCAGAAAGCTTAGGAGAGATCGTTCCCCATTCCTGTGAAACTGAAGTTATTTGTGCTGACAACACTAAACGATCATCTTTTCAGTGACTGGCTGGAGTGCTGGTGGCTGAGCCAGGGGCTGAAACACAGAGGAAGAGGCTTTTTCAATTTAAACTGCATCTGCAGGCAACAGTAAACTTTCCTCCTTCCTGACTTGTCCTTTTGTTGCTATTGAAGCCTTGCACATACCTAAAATGGAATTCAGCTAACATAAAGAAATAATTTATGGATATATTTTCTCACCACAGGCTTTCTATACGCAAATTAGATAGAAATAGGAACTTATAAAAGTAAGGTATTTCCTGAGACTGATACCAGATATCTAACATTTGCCAAATTAAACTTTTTGCAGATGCTAACCATAGATCCATTCTGTGAGGACATAATTTTTCCAATTTAAATGCCTCTACACAAACACACATAGCATGAGTTAAAAAAAAAAAAAAAAAAAAAAAAAAAAAAACAAGGGGAGATACAGATGTGCACTCCTGCAGAACTGTGATCTTACTGGCATCACAGAGACACATGAGATGGCTCCTATGGCTGGAATGTTGAAATGAAAATATGAGGCTCTTCGGGAAGGACAGGCAAGGGAGATGGGGGAGGGTGTTACCCTCTATGTCAATGACCAGCTGGAGTGCTCTGCCTGGGAAAGGATGGGGAACCAACTGACAGTTTATGGCTTATGATTAAAGAGAAGGCAGGAACAAGGGATAATATGATGGGAAGTCTGCTACAGGCCGACTAACCAGGAAAATCAAGCAGATAATGGTCTCTATAGGCAGATGGGAGCAACTTCATGTTCACAGGCCCTGGTCCTCATGGGGGACTTCAAATACCTCAATGTCTACTGGAAGCACAACACAGCAGAACATAAGTAATTCTGAATTGATAATAATTACTTTCTCCAAATGATAGAGAAGCCAGTGAGGAGATATGCTGTGCTGGGCCTCATTCTCACCAGCAAGAAGGGACTAGTGGTGAATGTGAAGCTCAAGGACAGCCTTAGCTGCAGTGACCATGAAAGGATGGAATTCAAGATCCTTTGACAGCCAGGAGGATGTGCAGTAAGCTCAGTACACTGGACTTTAGGAGAGCAGAACGTGGTCTCTTCAGGGATTTGCTTGATAGAATATTGTGGGATAAAGGCCTGGAGGAAAGATGGGCCTAAGAAAGCAGGCTAGTAGATAAAAATTACTTCCTCCAAGCTCCTCATCTCAACAGAAAATTCAGACAGAATTATCAGTGCATGGACTAGGAGCTCTTGGCCTAACTAAACACAAAAAAGAATCCTACAGAGGGTGGAAGCAAGGGCAGGTAACCTGTGAGGAATACAGAGAAACTGAAAAGACAGAGATCCAGTTAAGTTTAAAACTAACGCCCTGAAAGAATTAAATCTGTCCAAGGTCATCAAGGTTGACAAGAAAGTCTTCTACAAGTATGTTAGTGATAAAAAGAAGACTCAGGAAAGTGTGGGCCCTCTGCTGAAGGAGATCTGGTTACCTGGGATATAGAGAAGACTGAGGTAATCAATGACATCTTTTATCTCAATTTTCAATGACAAGTGCTCTAGCCAAGTTGAAGAAGGCAAAGGCAAGGAATAGGAGAATACAAAACTGCCCACTGTAGGAGAAGATCAGGTCAGATACTACCCAAAGAACCTGAAGGTCCATGGATTTGGTAATGCACATAAGAAGTTTGTGAGAGAACGTGATAAGTCACTAAATTGCTAGGCTGCTATCCATTATATTCGAGAAGCAGTAGCAGTCCAGTGAAGCTCCCATTGATTGGAGAAGAGGAACTATTTCCTTCATTTTTAAAAAGGTAAGAAAGCAAGACCTGGAAAACTACAGGCCAGTCAGTCTCAGTTCTGTGCCTGGCAACGTTGTGGAGCATATCCTCCTGGAAACTATGCTAAGGCACACAGACGACAGAGAGATTCATTTTCTTCATAGCAGCCTGTATGGCACCATGTTTTAGACTAATCGCCAGAGCAATGTTTATAACACACCAGTGTTTTAGCTATGCCTGAACAGTTGTTGCAAATGGTTAAGGGCTTCTCTGTATCTCTGCACCTGCAGTGGGGTGGGCAAAAATGTGGGAGTGGACACAGCCAGGACAGCTGACTCCATCTGACCAAAGTTGGTCTCCATACCATATACTCAACAGTAAAACTGAGGAAGAACTGTTTCCAAAGTAGCCACTGATCAGTGAGCTACAAGGAATCAGTCTGGTGGTGGTGGGTATTTGCTTAAACATCACTTGTTTATTTTTCTTTTGCAGTTAGTAAATTATCTTTATCTTGACCCACTTTTTTTTTTTTTTTCTTCACTATTTTTTTTTTTCTTCACCTTTTGATTCTCTCCTTCTGTGGGAAATGAATGAATGCTCAGCTGTCTCTCATGTAAATCAAGAACACTTTCAAATAAAATATGCAGCTTTAGGTCAAGTCTAAGGGCTCAACTTTAGGGCCAGTTCTCTTTAATGTGTATACAAGTGATTTGGATGTGTTACTGAAGTGCATAGTAAGTTTGCAGGTGATACTAAATTAGGAGGAGCTGTTTACTCCCTCGAGGGTTGAGAGGCCTTGCAGAGAGATCATGACAAATTAGAGGGCTGGACAAATGCTGTCTCTTTGTTTATTATGGAGAAGAGGAGACAGAGGGAAGGCCTCATTAGGGCCTACAGCTTCTCCATGAGGTGAACAGAGAGACAGGCACCGAACTCTTCTCTCTGGTGACAGTGACAGGACCAGAGAGAATGACATGGAGCTGCATCCAGGGAGAGTCAGGCTGGGTTTAGGAAAAGGTTTTTCAGCAGTGGGTGGTGGGCTTTGAACAGGCCCCCCGGGTCACGGCACCTAGCTGTTGGAGTTCAGGAAGCATTTGGGCAATGGTTTAAGACATATGGTCTGATTTTTTTGTGTGATTCTGTGAGGAGCCAGAAGTGGGACTCAGTGATCCTTGTGGGTTCCTTCCAACTTGGGATATTCTATGATTCTATGATTCTGTGACTCTTTAAATTCCAATCTGAATGACATTTAGCTCTCTTGAATGAAGAATAGTTTTCTCTTCATATTGATTTCTTCTGAAAAATATGTATAATATACTACACCACAATATTATGGTTTTCATAATTATCAAATCTGAATCATTTTCTGATATCACTGAATTCACATAATCCATACATATTTATATTTTTATTCAGGAGAACTTTACATCTGAAATATTATGTTGTAAAATAAACAAGATATAGCACAGTATAAAGTGATGAAAAAAAGGAAAAGATTCTGATTCATATCAGACTGCAGATTCTATACATTCCCAAAAGACAGAGAAGAAAGTACAAGGTCATCTGAATGTATTCAGGTAATTGATTAAGCCCTCATGTTTCAATCTGCTCATTGCAGTTGCTTCTCTTTCTTTACACAGAGGAACTGGTGAATTCCACTGGGAATGTTACAACATCAATAATATGCCCTCTAAGAAGCTTAGAGATTATAAATTAATTTCAAATAGCAAAACAAAAAGAAACAAAACAACAATAAAAATCCACACATACATGAAAAAATAAAAATACAATTCTCCCACTCCACTTAAGAAAAAGAATAGCAAATCCATCTCAGAAGATGCAGTCCTGTCAGAAATTCTGCCCGTATCTTAAGAATGTGAAAAATCCCATTTGGATCTCAAATTCCTAATACTAAAAATAGATTAATATCTACAAGCTGAGATATTGGAGCCTGAGTCAGTGAATTCAATGTTAATGGCTAAAAACCGAAATCCTTCTCACCACACTTTGTACGTTTAACAGGTATGCACCTAATCTAAATCAGTTGTATAGTTTCTTACTTCTGGAGAGAGTTAATGGAGAATCCCTTTTAAAGCATAATTAATTTCACTACTACAGAGATGTTCAGGCAAACTTTTGTCATCGAGGGGTGAAACGTAAGAACAAACTGCTTTGGAAAGGGGTTCTGTCATTTCTTCCAATCTTCTGTTTGTGTTCCTCATTCTTGTGCCAGCAAAAGGATTCAGGTAGCCAATTAGGCTGAACAGCTTGAAAACTGATCACTGTTCAGCTGGATTAGCTTTAAGATAAGTCTGTTCCCTACAGCACTGAGAAATGATTCTGTAGTTAGAGAAAAGGGTAAGACTGCCTACATTTTTTTGCAGAAGGAAACTGTCAAACTGAGTTGAACTTGATTGCATAGCTCTTTAATTAATGGAGAAATGTTCAACAAGACTAAGCTCAAGTTCCTGCACATGGGTTGAGGCAGTCTCAAGAACAAACATGGCCAGAACAGAGAATGGATTGAGAGCAGTCATGAGGAAAAGGATTTGGGGGATACTGGTTGATGAAAAACTTAACGTGAGCTGGCAATGTGAGCTTGCAGCCCAGAAAGCCAACTCTATCCTGGGCTACATCAAAAGAAATGTGGCCAGCAGGTTGAGGTAGGTAATTTTAACCCTCTACTCCTCTCTCACAAGACCCTACACGGAGTACTGAATTCAGCTTTTGGATCTCCAGCATAAGAAGAACATGGACCTGTTGGCATGAATCTAGAGGAAGGCCATGAGGATGACCAGAGGGCTGGAGTATCCCTCCTATGAAATTGGGTTGAGTGGGGGTTGTTCAACCTGAAGAGAAGGCTTCAGGGAAGTCTTATAATGGCCTTCCAGCTCCTAAAATGGACCTATCACTACATTCTCTGATAAAGATTCCTTCTCCTAAACTGGAGAGGTTTGCTTTTTTTAAAATATAAATATTTATGCTTTTATATATAAAGTGCCTATCACCTGATTGATAAACACAAAGATGTTACCTCTTCTATCACTACATTCCCTGATAAAGATTCCTTCTCCAGTTTAGGAGCAATAAGAGGGTAGATTTAGATGTTAGGAAGACATTCTACACTATCAAGGTAGGGAGGCACTGGAACAGGTTGCCTAGAGAACTGCAGATTGCCCATCACTGTAAGTATTGAAAGTTGGGTTAGATGGGGCTTTCTCCAACATGACCTTGTGGAAGGTGTACTAGCCTGTGGTCTGGAAGATGGAACTAAATAATATTTAACATCCAAATCTAATCCAAATCATTCTATAATTCTTTGATTTTGTTGATGTAGTTTATTTAAGATGATGCTGTCTCTGATTTTTTTCCAGCTCTCCTTCTGGACTTTGTCATGGTTTCTTCTTCCTTAATAATTGTCAGTGTTCTTGTGCAAAAGGGAATGTGGGGCTAGAGAAGTATGCGTGTGTGGTCAGATCACCAAATTGTTCAATTCATTCCACAAGTCAGTGAGTGTTACATGCAAGACCCATGAGACCAACAGATGGATTATAAGACGGGCAGGACCAAAACTTCCTGTGGAACTTTAGGTTGTTATCAGCTTCTGCTAATATAAAAATTTCAGGGCAAAATTTTTCAGAAAAAAAATATCCTCCTGAATTACTTTTCAGTTACTAGAGATGAAGTATGGATAAGTAGATGAGAATATTTACCTTAGTAACATTATGAACCCCTCCTAAACAATAAGACAAGGTGTCAGATAGTGCTTTAACTTGTACCTTCCTCATGTGATGGTGAACTTCCCCCTACCCCTTCTTCCCTCAGCTTCCTCCTTTGGCCCGATCTTGCATACGAGGCTTTGCACAGGAAGACAATGAGCAGCAGTACTGATCATGACCACAACTTTGTCTCAGACTAGGGGTTCTTGTATAATTGTTAGCAAAAACATCCTTCAACAACTGAGAGTCAATTGAGCATGCACCTAAAAAGCAGTCTATGTCTATGAATCGATCATCTTACCCCATAAACAGCAGGCAGCCCAAGAACCCCTTGAACTCTCCTGTACAGTCCCAAGTCTCTGTTAAATCACTACATTATATCTATATTATATCAATAAATATACTTCCACTTCTCTCTTAGAAGTGCAGTGTATGGTGTAGTTGTTTCTATCTGCGACAACTCACTATTTCTTTTTTTTAAAAAATGCATTCTTTCAGTTGGAGTTTGGAAAATAAATCACTTCTATCTGTATCCTTATTTCCCCATCAATGATAAAGAGGCAAAGGAGAGTTTACTTCATGTCTTTTTTTAATGTATAAACAAATTAAATTTCAGCTATTAACAAACAGTATGTAGAAATCAATCATATCTTACTCTTTCATTAAAGAAGCAAAATGGGGATATAATAGATCTGATGTCAGGTAGTAAATGTTTCCCTGTTTCCATGTTAATATCACTTTTATTTACCTACTTTACAGATGGTCTTTAATAGGATAAAATTTTAAACATGTCCACAATTAAAGCTGCCTTAGAATTGCTGCAGTAGTATCAACTGCAGAATAACAGAGCTAAAACATTGTAAAGGATTAGGAGGGAAGGAGCTTATGAGCTCAAAAGTGGCTAACAGATTTCAGTCTACAGTAGTGAAATATAATAATGAACTCACGGCTGATGATATTCACTGGCAGAGCCTACTGTCTAAAAAGAACTTCAGTATATTACACAGACTAAGAGAAAGGATTTTGGCACTCATCAATGAAATATTTGGAAGAAAAACAGAGAAAGTAAAATTGTAAGCTGGGTTTTCAGAAGGATGTTAAGAAGTGTTTTTTTCCAGTAGTTATACTTAAGGAAGATGAATCAGGATATTTTTAAGTTAGAGAAATTCTCATACTGCAGGATCTCAAGAAATCTGGGCTTAGTTATACTTGAAATAAAGTATGTGATCTAGGGCAAGTAATTTAGGTTAAAATGTTCGGAAATATTTGAGTCTCGGTGAAGATCTAAGTTCCATTTCTGTTGATTATAAAAATAACAGCTCCTTTCTCTTACTCTTCATTGTCTATTTAAAAAGCATTGTCCCTTGACACTGTGTTTTAAAGTACTGAATATTCTTTCTTATCTTCCTGCAGAGCTTGAGTCTTGCCCTGTTTGGGGTACAGTATGTACAGAACTAGTGCAAGAGATAAATCTTCTGCAGTCCCCATGAATAAATCTGCTCAAGATTTATCTGCACTACTGAAATAATAATAAAAAAGTATAGTCATGACACCCTCAGATTATGGGTTTTGATGTATTTTTTATTCTGAGGTAGGCAGAAAAAAAATAGCTGATAAACTGATTTGAAAACCAAACTGAGTTGCCATGGTTATTTAAGCAAAATTTCTTTCTACTTAAGTTATACAAACATTAAAACTAAAACCTGCAGTTAAATAAGAAATCCCGAGATTTACCCACTGTGAGGCCTTTCACACAAAATTTTTAGTGCACACTTTCAGTGGATATACAGTACTACCTCCTATGAAAGCCAGACAAGCTACACAAAAGAGAATATGTACTAATAAAAAGGATGAGGACTTATTCTTGAGTAAGGTAGACAGTAAACAGAGCAAACCAGATAGATAGTTTTTAGTTAGGCAAGTCACATATGCAAGATATAATCATGTCAGAAGTAAAACTGTTCAGAACTTGATAGTAATTTCTAAGCAGAAAGGGTCTTAAATTAGCAGTGGTGCATGGCCAAGATACCTTAACACATGCAGAAACAAGAGTGGTAGATGAGGCACTGAGCCTCTTTTTTTTTTTTTTTTTTTTTTTTTAATTAAAAAATAAAAGATATCTAGAAGAACACCAAACTAGCTCAAATTGAAGATAATAATTATGCTGTGTCTATACAAACACTACTTAACTCTTTATGTGAATAGTAAAATTGACGTATTGCTAAATGTCATTTCCTAAAGGGATCTAATATTTGTATTTGAGCATTTATATGCATAAAATAATATATAACTACATGCGTATAACAATCTAGTTATTCAGCTGAAACAGTGTTAATAGCACACCAGTATTTTCATTGTTGATGACTGTTGGAAAGCACAGCACAGGTTCTTCCAGGACCATTGCTTGAGCTTGTCTAGGTCTTGGATGATATCCTGTCCCTCAGGCATGTTTACTGCACCACACAGTTCGGTGTCATCTGCACACTTGACGAGAGTGCACTCAATTCCTCTGTTGATATAATTGATAAATATATTAAAGATCATCTGGCCCAGTACAGACCGCTGAGAGCCACCACTCGTCACTGATGCAGGCATTGAGCTATTGACTACTACTGCTCTCTGGGTGCAACGTTGCAACAAGTTTCATGTCCATTGAACAACCCACTCATTATATCCATATTTTTCCAATTTGGAGAGCAGGATGTTATGGAGGACTGTGTCAAGGCCTTACTGAAGTCCAGATAGTTGACATCAGTGGCTTTTTCATTTTCCACTAATGCAAGTATGCCATCATAAAATGCTACTAGGTTGGTCAAGCAGGACTTGCTCTCGGTGAAGCCATGCTGTTTGTCACTCATCACCTCACTCTCTTCCATCTTACCTCAGTTTCTATGGCGATATGATCTTCCTCAGCACTTCGGGGGCAGTGAGAGAATGGTTGTGTAGTGTTTATCCATCTATCAGGTTAAATCACAATATCTGGAGACGAAAAAAAACCACAGGTTAATAAGTAAAAATTAATTTATTTTTAATTGACAGTAAATTAACATATTTTTCTTGTACTGTATTTCTTTATCATAATCTTCTACGGCTACCTGTTCCCTGATTCCTGTTCTTGCCTTCTTACAAATGTAAATCCATAAATTATGTTGATCTTTATCTGCTGATGGTGTTTATTTGCCCTCTTGCTTAAGGTCTGTCTCCATCTCATTTCTGAAAAATTGTGAAAACACAATACGGGTAAAAGGCCAATCAGTTCAGGAAGGAACAATCACTACTTTGGCTTAAGGGTATGGCATGCAGCCATTAGCACATCTGGCACACTGCTTTGAAGAAATTGATGTTTCATATAAGTCCAAATATGCATTTGCATAATTTCTTTGAAAATAATTGACTGCACTACAATAAGGCAAAAATTGTGAGCTGAGAGGTGAGAAGATGAGGTGGGAATAGGAAGACAAACTTTCATGCAGAAATAGGAGAGACAAGATGCGCTAGAGAAGAAAGATACCTGTTTAACTAGTGGAAAAGAATATTATGCATAAATATACTTCTGAAAAGAGGTGTTTCTACTGCAGTAGGTATTTCTGAGCACAAGACTGCTAGAGAATGTATTTCTATGTACCAGTAGCACAGTCAGTTCAAAAGGTGAAGTATTTGGGAGTATAATGATAACAGTAAGACATTGCATAGAATTCTGCTGTGGAAAGCATGGAACATGCTATTTATATGGGAAATCTTATCTTGTTAGTATGAGGAACGTTAATATACGGGACCTGTAGAAATTGTATGATAAGATAACTTAGAGGGCTCTGGAATTAATGTCCCTTATTTATTTCCGTGTAAACTATAGCAGACACAACAAGCATAACACTGTTTGATAGAGCAAATTCTCAGCTACAAAAAACTACTTTTCAACATAGTCACCACCATTAGCTACACGTTTTCACCAGCAGTGAACAAGAGACTGCATGCCACGCATCTAAAAATCTGTACCCAGGGTTTCACAGCTGCTATGACAGCATCATTGCTAGAAAAATGTTGCCAACCCAGTCCATCTTTCATCAGACCAAGCAGATGGAAATCCGAAGGGGACAAATTTGAAATATACTGTGGGCATAGTAAAACAGTCCAGACAAGATTGGTAACTTACTCCGTGGTCTTCAAACTGATGTGGGATTATGATGTTGCAAGAGAAATGTTGTCTTCTCTGGCCTCACTTTGGAAGTTCAGGCCTTCAGCTTAGTCAGCATTGCAAACTAGTGGTCAGAGCTGATGGTTTGTCTGGTTTCCAGGAAATCCAGAAGGATTACCCCCTTCTTATCCCAAAAGACAGTGCATATTGCTTAGGTCTGTGTCTTGAACTTTTTCTTTGATGGGGAATTGACATGTCGCCACTCCATGGACTGCCGTTTTGACTCTGGCTCATTGTGGTGACACCACTTTTTGTCTTTAGTAATGATGCAATCCAGGAAACAGTCTCCTTCAGCCTCATATTTGTTCAATAGGTCCTGTCAAACTTGCATACAGTGCTCTTTCCATTCCTGTGTGAGAATTCATGGGACCCATGAGATATTTCATTGTTGACACCATAATTTCCAGTACACTGAAGTCAATATTCAGCTCTGTACACCAGTCATGGTGTATAGAGTTCTCCAGTCATGATCTGCTGATTTGTGTGGATGATCTGATCAAGATCCTCATCATTTCATGGTATGACAGCTGTGCATGACTGTCCAGAGCATGGTTTGTCTTTCACGTCCCTGTTGCCACATCTGAAATGCAGCGCCCAACACTTCACTGTGCTCACACCCACTGTTTGGTCTCCATAATTGTCCAGCAAGTGTCAGTGAATGCCAGTGGGTGTAACTTTTTCCACATGGAGAAATTCAGTGACACACCTTTGCTTCATATGTGCTTTCATGTCAGATGCCACTTTGTCATACTGGCTGTATGCTGCCATCTGTGGCATGGCAACAACATGTAACGGAATATTGGCAGGAAGGTTCACGCTCTACTTCCATACCACCAACATCTGCTTCTTACTATGTTGTAGGCCCTCCTATTATGTAATATTGCTTATTTATGAGTTATCCACGCACAGAAGATTAATATTTAAATATTTTTTCTTATAATGTATTTATATTGGAAGTAATATTCATAACTATATGTTGTGAGCATTCACATTATGCATATTGCTTACAATACTGAAATTGTGTGCTGTCATTATACTTACATATGCTTCACATTTTCCTCTGATTTACTAAACATACGGTTGATACTGATGTTGCTTATACTTTCCTTTATTAGCAGTCCTTGCAATTTAAATTATCTTATATGTTACCTGTCAAATAAATTAGATGCTTTTATTTCCAGAACTTGGTAATCAAGTAAATTAAGAACAGATTCATTCGTAAGTACAAACAAAAATGTTGTGCAAAAATATGTGTTAGTGAAATACAGTCATCTATAGGATATACATTGTAGTAACATTTTCATCCATAAGTATATTGGTGTGACAGGAAAATAAAGCTCAGCTACCAAATCCAGTACCAGTTGTCATCAGCTCTCAACTCCTTCTATTGATTTACACTGTAATGGAGAATACTTATGTGTTGATCTATCCTTGAAAATCTAGTTTATTGTGCGTATGATCTCATAATATTATATGCTTTGTGTGCTAATCTTAGGGAATTAATGCTGATGTAACATTCCTGTATACACATCAAATTTTCTTCACTCTTGCAAGATTAGTTATTTTCAGAACTTTTTATTGCAAATTGTTGAAAGGTCTTGCTTACTGTAACAAATTCCATGTAATCAAGGATAATAGCTGGTTTGTTTTTTTTGTTTGTTTGTTTGTTTGTATTTTTTTATAATGGCAAATGAGCTTTTATTGGAAACTTGTGTGCCTGCAATTTAAAGAACGAGTTATCAAGATCTCCACAAAATAATAATATTCAACTTGATAAGCAGACTCACTTGTTCCTTTGACAGAATAGTCAGTGTGCAAACATCAATTGAATACAGCTGAAACAAATAAAAAATCAAATTTGTTAAAGCAGCAATTACAGTATTTTTTAGATTTTTAAATCAACTTACACATCAAACATTGTGAATAGAAATAGTTCCTTTTAACTCAACATTTTCAGATGTCCTAAAAATACAAGAAATTGTAGACCTTATACTTGCATCATGATGAGGACTTCCTACTTTCCTTCTGGGCTTATGTAATATTGGATTTGTCTCAGATATTGCCATGACTAGGGTGGAGAAGGAGACAAAGACCAATACTGATGAAAAGGGGATGATTCAGGAGAGTCAAAATGTTAGAATTAAATAAATAATATAGCAATATTTTAACATTTCTAAATGGAAGTGTTTGCCTTTCAAACACTTAAAAACAAAATATATAGCAAGCAAAGTAAAACCATTTTATTCAGAAAGAAGACCTTGATATATTCATGATTTTCTTCAAAAAACATATGATCTGATTCTGCTTTTAATATGACACTAAGTACCGTGATGCTGTGGTTCTTTGTATTTACCTCAATGTCATTTATTTTTTAATGTAAGATTTTTTAACTTTTAGAATAAAAGGAACAGAAGAGAGTACTTCATGTCCTCATTTTCCCTCACACAGATGACACCTTGTCTCCTTACAGAGTCAGCTTAGAGACTTTGGAGCAAAAAAGTAAATTAGAATGGCAAGTATAACATCTTTATACTTAGGAAACTAGTCCTTGTCAGACTGTATTGCTGTGGTTATTATATTCCCATTATGAATTGGATTTCTCTTACCTGCAAATGTCTCCAAAGACACTATGTACATATCAGAGCAGAAAAAAACTGGCTTGTTAACAGAGCTCTTAATAGATATAACTATTTTTCACACAAACCAAAATGAATCTGGCAACAAGCTAATCTTTTTTAAGTATTATCAGATATCTACTGAACATGAATGACTCAGAAAATTCATTTCAGTTCACAGAGCACTCTTATTGTTCCTGACATGGTACACTGTAAGTCACTGACAACATTGCAGACAATTCTACCCTTTTTTGGAACAGTATTCTTTAGTAACCTCCGCACATCACATTAACATTTATTTATTAACAGATCTTCAAGCACTGTTTGCTTCTTCCCTAAGCTCTTGGGCTATGCAGGAATGCTCTGGGGCACTGAACAAGTCAAGCATTCCTCCTGGTATTTGCTTACGAGTATTTTCATTGAGAGATTTTCCTTTAATCAAAATAAATAGGTTGTCTTAAGCCAAAAGTGATCTTATTGACAGATACTAAAAATGTTAAATGAGCAACCTGTTTTTAAACATTCCTTTTCTAATTTAAAATCATTACAGCACTGGAGCATTGACACAGTGTTATTTGTTATAATTTCTTGTTTGGTTAGTGTAACTTATTCCTGTGATTTCTTCTTTAATTTTAGTTTTATTTAAAATCATTAGCACACAATTTACATTTATATTTACAATCCTCACAGTGAACCGAGATATGGAAGTGATGAAAACCAATATTATTTTAATACTGGCTTTGGTCTGTGCTAAATTGGATCTTACGCTTTTTCAATATTCAACAGATTCATATTTCTAAGTTAGCTCTTTAATAAACGTAATATTTCTTTTGGCATTCATCTATTTCTACTTTTCTGTGTTAATTCATATGAAAAATGAAATAACCATTAGAATATACAGTGAGTAATGAAATAATGAGATGAGGTAATTCATGGATAATTAAAACATAGCATTTCAGCATAAAGTCCTTGGATCTTAAACTTTTCTATGTTTCTGAGGCAAGAAGTTTGTATTTAGAATTTTTAAAATATAGCTTAGTATAAAAAACATAAAAATCATCCAATAACAGGATAAGCAGTACTGAGCTCAGCAAGATCACAATCTGTTTCAGAAAAGGTAAAATATATATATATATATAGATCTATAAAGAAAAGCCATTTCATAGTTGCACTGACCGTTGTCCTTGATGTATACATTGCATATTATCCTCATGTGGATAATGTCAAGAATGCCTTTTAGTGGGAGGAATAAAGTAGAACTCGAACACCTTAATGCATCAGCTAAGTGTTTTCTGAAATCTATCCTCAATTTATGTTGAGTTTAGCCTCAGGGAAACTGAACTGTCAAAGTCTTTAGATACAAGTAAATAGCACGATCATTGCATTAGTTAAATTCTGAAGTAATTTAGTATAATTTATTTACATAAAGTTATGTCACTGCTAAATAATATTAATGTAGATACAGGTCTGTCACAGTCTTCTGTTACACAGAAAGTAGGTAATACTGCTTAAAACATATTTTTAACAATTTCTAAAATAATTTTCATAATATTTGAACCAAGTCATTAGGTAATATGACAACACATTTGTATTATATTTAAATAAGTAGTAGTATAAAGCTGAAGTAGTCATCACAATTGATGTGTGCATACCATCTCCATACATTCTGGTAAAAATAAATTCAAAAGTCTAAGGATTTACTTTGAAAAAATAAACTTACCCCAATATTATTTTTTTTTCATGTTGCTAAAAGTTTCTAATGCTTCTTTACTTAACAAAGAAGGATTTAATTTTCACATTTGAAATATTAATAGTAATAAATTAAGTTTGCAGTCATATAGAATTATTAATTTGTGTCTCAAAAAATCAATCAATAATAACATTATCAGTAAAATAACTATTAATACAGCAGCTTTAGTTTTTTAAATTTATCTTAGGATGAAACAGAAATTATTCAGATTTAGAAACACAGAACAAATACTCTAAATAGTAGTTTGTATATGCTTTTTGAGTATGTAATCCTCCAGTTTTGTTAGGGTTGTGGTTGATCATCTGGTTTGCTTATTGTATTTCACTGGTACCAGTCCTTCCAGAAGTTTCATGATTTTCACAGTTGTTAGGACAAACCTTACAATCATTTTTTTCTGTGGTGTTTTTTTGTTTGTTTGTTTTCTTTTATATTTTCTTTTTAAGTTTGCAGTTCTGTGTCTCTAACATTATAAGAAATATCTGTTCTCCACCATGAAATTAACAGGATGTCTTGTAAGCTGCTGAAGTGGATACTGAATAATCCAGGTTTCATCTCTACCATTTCTAAGAAGTATTGTTTTTCCTTCATTTCTACTGCGGTTGTTTTGTAGAAAACTGAGAAACAGGAAAACTGTTGAAAGAGTAATACTTTTTGTTAAGGAGTGACCCACTCTTCTTTTATGGATATGGGAGGAACAGGGATGTGTAATATACTATATCAATTCAATCCAGTTTTCTTTTCTGGACTAACTGTTAGATCAGGTATATTTATGGTCTTTTTTTTTTTTTTTTTCTTTGTTTGTTTGTTTGTTTGCTTGTCCCTTAATTTTGTTATGTTTTTCTGTTTTTTCAAATGTATATTTTAGGATTTTATGTCTCTCCCTTCACAGAGTAAATGAATGCTTGCCACAATATGCAGATATGTCTGTTTGTCTTTGGTCTAAAATATACATTTGAAAACCTAGGAAAACAAAAACAAACAAACAAACAAACAAAAACACAAACCAACAGGAAACAGTCTTATTTCACAGGCACTGAGAGCCACTGAATGAAACACTACTCAAAGGTTTCAGCGCTTTCCTTATTCTGGAAACATCTTGAAAAAAATATATATATTAAAAAGGGAAAATCTCCATTTGACTTTTGTAGGCACAGGGCAAAGAAACTCTTTTGCATATTATTCAGTAAAGAAGGAGAATTATGTGCAAGCATTGCACAAGCAGAAAAGCTCAAAACAAAGTTTGGTTGGTTTTGTACTCATCAGTTATCTCATTGTTTTCTTCTGTCTCAAGATATTTATAAATCTAACCTCTCTTTCATCCCCCCAGAAGTAGTCAGGTGATTTTTATCTTAGTCTCCAAAACATATGTTTTGATAGCAAAACAGATTACAGCAAAGATGACTCAAAGGCACCAAGCAGTCTATGGAAGATGGACTTCTGTCTTCTCGATAGCTGGTACATGCCTTCCACTAACAGAAAATATACTCAGCTTTTAGACATTATCATTCAAATTAGGCTGGACTTTTGATTTTCTGTTTATTGCACATTATCCCTAGGGAAAACCCTGGTGACAGCTTTCAAGCATACTTGGCTGGCTGAGGGAACTACTGCTGAAACCCAAGAGTCACCATACTCCAGCAAACAAGGTGAGGTTTCATACTTTGTTCTTTCACCAGGAAGCTATTTGTTTCAAAATTCTTTGCCACCTCTCACTGACATTTACAGAGAATGAAAGTACGGGTCACTTACAAATTCAGTGGGAGGCAGACCCCTTCCTTTCCATCCTGTGTCAGTTACACATTTCTGAGGACGTTTATACATTGCCACCTGCTGCATTTAGGTCCTTGATCTCAGTTTGCTCTTCTTCCTGCAGGGCAGGTGATCTGCTCCTCTGCCTAAATCTGCTCATCTTCCTGTAGTTTGATCCAGAGCCTAGTGGAGTCCAAGACTCCTAAGACTTACTTTGGCTTCAGTGGGTTTTGGAGTCTGCCAGATACATAATTAATTTATTTAAATGGAGTATGAATCAGGCTTTTTGTACTGCCAGATGTATAATTAATATTTCAGGATGAATTCCAGGTATCTTGCTGTTTCATAAGGTTTCTCTCACTTGCTGAGTTCCTGTCCTCCCTGTAGGAAGGTCATAAACTAAACTAATATTAAGTTATTAATAATAACAATAATAATAATTAAACAACAACAACTGTGATTCTGTGGTTTTACCTATCAGTTACACAAGAAAAATATTTCAAATTACATTGCAATTTCCAAAAGAGTAGCTTTTCCATTTTCCAAAAGAAAGCTATTTTTTCACAGTCTGATAAAATATATTTTTCACTGCATTTTGTCATTCTTGAGGGATAATTTTATGTTGTTTATGTAAGAAAAGGCACAGGCGAATTTACTTAAATATTCTAGAATCTCTAGTTTTATGCATAACTTCAAGCACTTTTTTTTTCCTTAATGATTGAAAGTGGACAAGTGAGGTATTTTATTCTTTTGTGAAGGCTTGTATTGAAATGAAATACATTCCTTTTCTATTCCCACTCAAGCAGCTTTGGCTTTCTTTGAAGTCTTACACAGACTGGAATAGAAGTCAAGCCTGTTAATAGAACCTCTCTCTCCAAAACACTGCAGCCTGTAGTCTCTGACTCCCATTGTTATTACTAATGCATCCTTTCACCTATTCACTCTAAGGCAAACATCTATTTTCCCTGACAGCAAGTTTTACATTAGAATACAATCTGTCTACTCTAGCTTTTCAAATTGAATGTCAATCCAAAAAAAACATACTAATGAAGAATTCAAAGGAAACTGTCCATATACTAATTTTATTTCAAATCATTATGTTGCTTTCTCAACAAACTGCCATGTAAAACTCAGCAGACATTTGAGATAGTACCAAAAGTATCTTGTTAACATTAAAAGAGTATTTTTCTTCCCCTGACTGCTACCTGTCTGTCTTTTGTTTGAATGTCCCTGACTGGTGTTTTAGTGTCAGTATGATTCAATATTTTTGCAAAGCTCTGAAGTTATAGTAAATATTAGAAAAGAATTATTGTTTTGCATTGCATTTCCATTCATGATTGCTCCTGATTCCCATCTGATGGAAAACTGAACATAAAAAGTAACTTGGAAACCAATTCTAATGAGCCCTCATTGTGTAATCTGCTTTAAAAGGAAATTAGAACAAAAGTTCTGAAATTCACTGCAGGAGTTTGTTTTCCAGTAATAACTTCTTTTTATTATAGAATATAATCATGAGCTTAACAAGTTAAGTTTATTTCTGTGAAAACAGGCCATTTTTATTTAATGAGGACAGCTCCTAAAAAATACATAATCTTAATAGAATTCAAGAACTTCTTGATGAATCATCAAATTTTGAAAAGGTGGAAGCAAGAGGAAAAAAATATATGTCTTGGTAATCCTATAATTTATGTTAACTGTACAAGGTGATATGTTATTATCTATTCAAAAACTGGTCACCAAAAGACTGATAGATATCTGAGTTCTCCAGTTTTGTTTCAAATCTTTTGGTAGCTGCTGTTAACTTCTTTTTTTTGCTGGTCTGTGCTTTAAATAGACAATATACAAAGCATCCAAAGATGTAACTGGTGCTAGAGGATGAATCTTATCCACTTTTTTCTTTAAAGAAAAGTTGTTGACACTATTTAGCAAAAACACTTAGTCTCTTAGATATCACTCTGCTTCTGAATAATCTTTTTGGTGTATAGATCAAAAGGAAAGCTTTCATCGTAGATCTTGAATTGGACTTTAATCAGTGTAGGAGTTTCTTAAGCTTTAGTGCAAGACCTTTTCATTTTCCTCATGTGAAGTTCAATTAGATCATAAGCTCTTCAGAACAAACATCAAATTCTTTCAGTGTTTACTGTACTAAACAATGCAAAGCACCACAGTTTTAGCTTCATGAAAACAAACTGTAATTGACATGTTTGTCTCAGTGCATATAAAGATCAAAAACAGAGAACTATTTTTACTGCTTGACTATGTAAATTGCATCCAGACTAAACTAGCCACAGTCTCTCTAGTGTATCAAGATGAATGCACGGATTTTGGATGCTCTTTTAAAGATGTCACCTTTTTATTGTCAGTGTTACATAAGCAAAAATATTTTGTCTTTACTTTGATTTTTAAAAAGCAAGGTATATAGATTTGTATTCATGGCCACACATTTATTTTTATTTTTATTTTTATTTTTAAAATAAAAACAGACAGGAAAGGTATAATGAAACTGTTGCTGTGCCAGAATTTTGCTAAATGATATCTCTGAGAGGAAATATGACTACATCTTTTATATCTTCCCCTAAAGCGCAAAATTCATATTAACCATGTATGCTGAAGCACAGTGTGGCTGGAATACTTACTGCAAATAATATCCATTGCACATTTGAAGAACTTATCTAAAAGTTATTTGAAGCCAATAGGGATCTTTCCATTGATTTTAAAGGGCTTGGAAATAGGCCTTTAGCCTTATTTTCTGTTCATGAATCATTCAGAAGCCAGTCCTGATGTCTAGTTATTTGTAAGTATGGGACAAATAGTTTGGACAAACAATGCCTTCTCTCCAAGCTGTTTCCAAAATGAAAATTTAGGCTATTCACTGTTCAATATTCATGATGTGTGATTAGTCATCTACATCATCATGATATTACTTCTACCTAATTGAAGGACCGAAACTATTTAAGCTATAGCATCTATCTATTTATATTCTTATAATGGAGCAGTTCATCGCTGTAGTGTATGAATGAATAATGAATAACAAACGTTGAACAGTGAATAATGAATAGTAAATAATGTATGCATTTTGGTAAGATTTTTAAAACAAATATTCATTTGTGCTACTATCTATCTGTGAAACTTTCAGAATTGAGAATGTTTTCACAAATCTTCAGCAGTTGCAGGAAGAACGTGGAATAACAAGTATTTATGTTTACATTTTCAAAGAAAAATAAACTGATTTATTTTATTTATTTATATTTTAACCATTGGATTAGGTCTGTGGTTTAAGAGAAGGGAAGCTACATTACTGATAGGAAAACTGACCAAGGCTTTTTTTTGGCTTCATTGCTTTCCCTCCACCAGCAGCAGTCCGGACTTACAAGAGTAATAATATGCCATATTTTCATCTTGACATCTTCCGAGTTAAATGGGAAAGGGTCCTCTGATTCAATACATGAGCACCTACGCTAGAATGTACTGTACGTTCCTCATTAGCTTGGAAGAAATAATACAGATAACACAATAAAATGAAGTAGTACTTTAGATAACATTTATTTTCAGTTACACTTATTTTCAGTCAATCGCATCATAAAATATGTGCATTTCTCAAGATGTCTGTCTCTTACTTGCTCAGCACTAACATCTTGTTGCTTTTTCAATTCGTAGTTTGTTTTTAGTGTTTACTTTCTCTTGTTGCTTATTTCAGCATGTTTTTCTTTGTTTGTTTTTCCTTTCTTCTCCTTCCTCCCTCTGCCAGGTGTTTGAATCTGTTAATTATATTTTACCTCCTATTATTTTTCCAATTTACTTATTCAAAACCACTTGTTCATTTTCTTTTTCTGTCCATTGTTTCTATTCTCCCACTGTATTTACTCATTTGTCTTTTGTGTTCTCTTTTATTTTCTCAGCAAGTTCTTTAATATTTTCAGTTAGTACTCACTTGTCTGCAGTTACTCCCTTTGCGTTTTGATCCTTTTCCTCATCGCATTCACTTCTTATTTAACAGCCAAGCTGTCTCTTGCAAAAAGTTGGCAAGTGATTCTGAGGTAAGCAGAACTCTTTTTGCAAATCTTGTAGCACACAATGTATTATCAAGTATGTGTTATTAATTCTCACAGCCCTTTTTCTCCCCTTTTCTGATGCAAATCTCATTTCTCATTTGCTTATGTCATCTGATCCAGGGCTCTCATTTCCAATAAACTGTGCCTGGCATCTTCTGACTCATAGAGATATTATTTTTCTGCATACGTATATCATCCCCAATGTAAACTCAGAAGCCTCTTTCACAGATAACTTCAAACTCACTTGCTATCATAATCTGACAATTAGAAGGAAGATAATTTAGAAGAGAAAAAGTCAAAACTAATCCTTAAGTCCCCTCAATGGACTAACTTAGTGAGAAATGACTGATATGTATTTAGAGACATTTGATGTGAAATAGCATCATACGTAAATCTTGTCCATTGTAAACAATTAAATATAGTTACTGATGTGACAATATCAAATGCCTTATAATTCTGCAGTCATTATGTCTGAGTCTAATATTCAGATCATGTTCTTTTAGATATTCCACATCAGAAGGGTTTAATGTTTTAATACCAAATTTACTTATTTTAAGATATTTGATGTTACATGAGGATTTGATTTAGTAACATGGTATAGCAACCTACTGAAATCTCTATGCAAGCACAATATAGAATTTGTATTATACAGTTGGATCACAATGCAAATGTGATTCACATTATTGGCCTGTGTATGCTCTCTGTCAAAGTGCTGGGTGTCACTAATTGCTGGCTTAAATGAGTTGAATCCAAATCAGTCCAATTTGCTTCTCTTTCTGAGACAGTGTCCCTGCTGTCTTGGTTTAGGACCTTGGCAACTACCTATGCAAAAAAATTTTCGTAACAATATGTATATACTGAATGGGATATTTTAACTATGCTAATCTGAGGTGGACAACTAAAGGAAATAGATGCATAGCAAATACAGTTCATCTGACCTACTTTAGATCTCTAGTTTAAGAAGTGAATTCAGTCCTTGAATAACTTATTATACTCTGAAAGAGTAACTAATATTGCTTCCTTAAATGACAGTGCCTAAAGTGAGAATCCCAGCCACTTTTGCTGTTTGGTGATAAGGCATGTCTGAGAACTATGTAAAGAAGAATAAATTATGTAGTTACAGGTAGGACATCTTGGATATTCCTAAGTCTTTTTCTGTCTCACGGTAGTAGTTTAATGGACAAACTAGTTGCCCTTACAGACAAAGGTTTTATTTTGAGCTACTCTCACAGACAAGAGTCTGAAGTGCAGTTTGAGATGGTTTGACTTTGTTCAACATCAGTATGTTTTATACAGAGTTTTATTTCTTTGGACATGCTTTTTATCTTCTCAGACACAAGAACTTTCATATGGCTACAATATGACCAATTCTCAGACTGGATCCAGTCATAATCTAAAAACATTGAGAGGTTATCCCACTGTACAGCCATTGAAACCTCATAACTACTGCAGAGGACCTCATGAATTGAAAGAAGAAAATGAGCCTCCTTCTTCTGTACATAAAATAACAAGTTTATAAGAAAGGGGAGATGTGATTCTTTTTTTCTTTATAGAAATGAATATTCTTATTTAATTTCAGCATAGACATAACTTTTTTTTTTCCCCAAAAAGGAATGTAATATATTTAAATCAGCTTCCAGATAATATAGAGCAATAAAATAGTAATTATAGTTTTATCTCCTCCTAAATATATGTATGTATTTACATAAGATGCTTGTCTAGAACAATTAGGAAGTGTATTTTACAAAACTGTTTCAGGCAATGTAGAGGCTTCATGGTTCATTTACTAAAACCAGAACACAAATTCAGTTGTCTTAAAGGAAAATAAATTGCAAGAGGACTTCTGAAAATCTTTTTTAATGGAAACTTGTGAAAATGCATCAGATTTCTAGCTGTGAGAGAGAGATTATGGTTATTTTGTTTTTAGTACATGCTAGATTATTAAATATTTGTTAAAATACACCATCTACCTTCTCTTCTAAGCTTTATGTCTTCTAGGTTTTCAGAATTTAACAGAATTGTGTCCCTAATCTCCTGCAAAACTGTAAAAATACCTTATATTGCCTGTACAAAATTAACAGAACTGCATCAAGAAATCCAATACTAAGAACACTAATAAGAATATATATTAAAAAAAAAAAAAAAGAACAAAGACATTTTAAAAACAAGAAAATAGATTATGAGCAATACAAAAAGTGCTAGTTGTATGCCATCAGCAGAGAAAAGATCATCTTTGCTGCAGTAAGTGTATTTAGAATAATGCAGAGTTCATTGGAATCAAAGGAATGCTTAAAATTGAGCATGGTTAAAATTGAGCTTCAGGACTACTTAAGAGGAGAGACTTAACAAGATAATTAGTTTAAAGAGAAAATGCTCCATTAAATATAATAACAACAACAGCAACAAAAATCAATTTAAACGCTAACAAAGAAACACAAATTTTAATTACTACTAAGACTATGTATGTGAAATATTGAGTGGCCAAAAAAAAAAAAAAAAGGCAAAAAAGCATGACAACATCCAACAGAATACACGTATCACCACATGCTATGCAGAGTAAAGGGTACTGTTTCTTTTTGTCCCAAGGAGTTCTGATCATAGGATCATGTTCAGTATCCACCATTAACTTCCTATGTCAAAGAATTATAGAATCATAGACTCACAGAATCCTTAGAGTTGGGAGGGACCTTTAAAGGTCATCTAGCCCAAATCCCCTGAACAGGGACACCATAGCTAGATCAGGTTGCCCAGGACCTGATCCAGCCTCCCCTTGAAAGTCTCCAGGGACAGGGCATTGACCACATCTCTGAGTAATCTGTTCCAGTGCCTCACCATCCTCACTGTGAAAGACTTTGCCCTTATATCTGACCTAAATGTACTCTCTTTAAGCTTGAAACCATTGTCACTCTTGCAGAAATTGACCTGGACTAAACACTGAATGCTGTTATCTTCTACAGAACGTATCTCATGACTAGGCAATGTTCAGAATGTCTGGAGCAAAGAAGGCTTATGGATTGATGTATCTCTAATTTAGTTACGTGATGTAACTCAACTGATAAATCTGGCCCTTATTTTTACATCAGCTATATCAGAAAAAGTAGAGGCATTTAGTGGTGATTTGCCAGAAACAAACTTTAATAGTCAATGATTCTAATATTTTAAAATGTTTACATATAGTAATCCCATTATGATTGAATTGATAAAGATCCTAGTTTTTAATTTCTCACAACTTTCTCACAATGATTATGCAAGTTGTAATTAAGTAAATTGCTACTATCTTTAGGTCAAACATTGAATCAAAGCATATGTCTTCATCAAAATTTTTCAAGGCTCACAGTTACCATGGATTTCTTAAAATAATTTTAACCATATATTCTACAAAAGATGGTAGTAGTAATATACTTAGCTACTGAGAACACACTTTTAAACAAAATAACTTAATTCTAAGCCAATAATCAACATTTGCCACATACCTTCAATTGCTGGGGAAAAAAAATGATTTCTGTCTTCAAAAAATGCAAACATCAAAGTTAGATCAGAGTTGATCATTCATTGAAGTAATTACTCACTAACATAATAATTTATAAGTAATTGCTATAGATTTTTTTTTTTTTCAAAATCACAATTTTAAACTTACATTATCCAATAGTCTGCTGATGACATACTTGCTACAGGGAAAGGGAATATGCAATATGAGATGAACCACTTGATCTGGTAGCTTTCAATCAGGCTGTTGTATTTTTTTTTTTTTCTATTTAGCATTAGGCTTGGTTGGTAGGTTTCTAATTAAGAAGAAACTGAGCTTCTGATTGCTGTGATAAATAGTACACTGAAGATAGTTTATGGTAAACCATGCTCATTTATCAGAGTATGATAATACCTAGAATTATCTGGATCTAGTAACACTGAAAACCCTGCTGCACTTCTGGTACACTGTAACAAATTGGAAATTTCAGATATTTCAATATTTATTCTTGAAAAACTTCTAACAACTTCCGTTTTGTTCTGAAAATAATGACCTTTTTTAAAGGTCATTAAAAAATATATATCCTTTAGCCTTCAGTCTTATTTTTTCACAAACACATCATTCTGTTTCCAGTATTTTTCCAAGCTTATTTATCTGTGCATTTAGGTATTACATCCTTGTTATTGCTAGACTATATAATACTAAAAGTAATGTAGATGTGATGAAGTTTGTCACTCAATTACACTTTCCAGTAATTGGCAAGTTTTGTAGTTGATCACTCTACTGTGGGTTTATCTCAGGGATGATCTGTACTCCTGTTTCAATAACTTCATGATTTCTGTACCTTTCTACCATTTCCACAGGCCTCCTTCCTGTCACTCACACCTGGGTTTAATTTCACTGCTTTCTGGATTCTGTAGGTAATGTCTCTGTCTTCTTGTAGTAATACCTGCATTTCCTATCCATCCAATCAGCTAGAATTTTTGTCCACATTTCTATCAATTCCCATCAAATCAGACTTTTGTACCACATTTTCATTTACCTTGACAATTGCAATCCCTTCCTGCATACACACATCCAGATTTCTGTTCCCTTCCAGTGATATTATTTTGGCAATGTTATGCCTTTTTTTTTAATATTTTTTTTTTTTATTCCTTTACTGCTCTCCGTTCTTCCTTATTACATCAGCATGAAATAATTTGTCTTTACTTTGAAAATTCTGCGCCATCCTCACTTGATCATGATTTCTCACATCCTCCTGCCATCAATACATTATGTCAACCTCCCTTCCCTATTAGTTCAGTTTTCAAACAATGCTTTTTTGACTATATGCAAGGATCTTTCTATAAATGTATCGAAAATTAGCTCTTTATGGTCCTGTGATGCTGTTCATTCTCATAATCTCTGTTTTAGAACTTGTGTATGTGTATGGCCAAATGATCCTTTTTTCTTTCACCCCTCTCCCTCATTGTTTGTATTCCTCTTTTATGTTTCATATTAAGAATTACAAGGACTATGTTTTGGTGAATGGATAGTTTGCCATTGTTGTGTTTATAAACTCCCTATCAGTCCTAACAACCCCCAGGCTCGATCTGAACTATCACCAAGCTCCTAACAGATATCTAAAGTAAAAGAAAAATCTATAGACTATGTGCTCTGATAGTTTGCTAACGCAGAATCCAAAATGTATGAAGTATTATATGCAAGTCCAATTTTGATGCTATTAAATTCTACAAGTAGTGGTTTGTTAATAGTTTCTTCTCTAGTTTTATTTTTAAGAAAAAGGAGAAGAAAAAGTGAAAGAGGAAGAGAGAGAAAAAGAAGAAGGGGAAGAGGAAAAAGAAAAAGAGAGAAAGAAAAAGAAAAAGAAAAAGAAAAGGAGAAAGAAAAAAAAAGAGAAAGAGAAAGAGAAAGGAAAAGAAAAAGAGAAAGGAAAAGAGAAAAAGAGAAAAAAAAAAAATCAGTCCAGTAATCACACCTCTACATATGTAAGTGTAAATAATAATTACACCACAAAATGCATCATTTACATTTAGAGCACTTACAATTTTAAACATACTCTTTCAGATAGAATGTTGAGACATTTGTTCATGTTTCTTATAAAATTAACATGTTTTTGTGTGACTGCTTTGTAACACCACTTTGCCTAGGTAATGAACCACCCTGTGATATTAAGAAAACCTTAATTTTTCAGCAATTTTTATTGATAGAAAAAGTGTATACACCCAAGAAACAATAGGAAAAAAAAAACAAAAAAACCTGTACTTAACATATATATTGCACACTATATGTGTATAATGTAGCAAAAGAAATAGAGGCAGTATTTTAGCTCCAGTTTTTGACTTTTTGTTTTACAGTGCCAACTGCTGCTGGCAAACAAGTTTCCAGCCTCCCTCAGTCCCTCCCTCAGTCCAGTCAGCTGGGCCTGAACTAACCCCATGCTCAACTCAAAAAAGCACAAGGGCTGTGCTGTCTTTTAAGGTCTTCACTGCCTGCTAATGACTGGATGTAGCTCTGTGTATTCCAGTCCATTCTCCTTCCCGTGTTTGATTCTAGCATTCCCCACACCAAGGAGTGAGTTAACAGATTGGCTGTAAGGGCATTTGTCCGACAGAATTTTATTTTGTGTAACAAGAAGTCCCTAGAGATCTTTCTATTCTGTTTCTTTCAGCTCTGTGCCACATTGCTAAGAAATACTTTTAAAGAACATTTCCATTAAGAAAAAAACTATTTTTCTATTTTTCTTTTCCTTAAGATATATATTGTTTCAATATGGTCTTGCTTCACAAAATATACAAGTAGACAATTGAGTTAATGCAGAATTATATCTGCTTTCCATGTCCTTCTAGTATTTGGAAGTAGAAAAAGTAGAAATGAATGTTATCATTCAAATTATCTTCTTTTTTTTTTTTTTTT